>ML405245.1:15916-41793 GCA_005239525.1 Nicotiana knightiana | reverse complement strand
TATATATATTTATCACCTTTTCTACATTTCAAAAATCAGGGAATACAATCCCAACCCCGGCTGGTATAGTAATAAATTTATCATGAGAACAAGTCTACAGGAGAATTCTCGAAGAATCTCTCAATTCTTCAATATATGCCAATTTGAATTCTCAATCATTTTTCAGTAAACATCTAATTTACTATGGCATGTGATTATATCATCATGCTTATACATTTGTTGTACAAATAGAAGAAAATTCGGGTAACCTTTCGTATTTACCCGATATGATTATAGTAATATGAAGATATTCAATCTTCGTTTCATGCCAACCACTTTGGCTAATATATTTAAAACTCAAAAAGTTTCTTTTATCACACCATCCATTTAGTGAATGACTTATTTACAGAGAAAATTATTTCGTAATAACTGTCATGGTCAAAATCATTATAAGCAAAATCATTTCTTGCTTTAATATTTTGCCTTTAATAACTTTTTATAAGGCATATCAAAATATTTTTGGCGTACCACATGTACGCAACCAATGACGTATTCATGTAACCACATTGTAATATTCATTAACTTTATTTCTCTCAAACCTCGTGAGTTGTGGCTTTTATCCAACCATACGTAAGCACATTATTATGCATAATCTTTATGAAAAAGATATTTTTACATTCACTTTCAGTAATGAGTCTGCATTTACAATGCTTCTCACAAGTCACATTTTTAAGGAATGGACCATAATCATCTGAACGTGCCTCATATTTATAGACCACATCGATACATATTTTCTTCACTTTTGAAAGGATTATTTTGAGAACTCTTATTGTTCTTCTTTGTACATTTACCGTAATGATGATTATTATTATTTTGATCTTTGGCATGCCTGCGTTCATTGTTAAACAACCAGTTGTCTTCATTTGGACATATTATGCACCGCTATCACATTCACTTCAAGAATTGAGAAAATCAAGTGGGACAAGCTTCATGCTTTTTCATGAAAAATACGTTATTTTTCTTTAGTTATCAATATATCATCAATATGGTGCATTGAGACTCAAACCTAATGTCTTACTGCTATAAATGCATGTTAGGTCATAATAAGTTGGGACTCGAACCCTACTCTTACAATCATGGAGCATCATGACTCAATTCCCGATGTCTTATCCTCATGGTGCGTTGGGACTTAATACCCACCGTCTTATCCTTAAACTTTGGCATAATGGGCCATAGTGCATCACCCTTGAGCCTTTAATCACGGGGAGCCTTAGATAACACTGCAGCGAAAGTCGCAACAAATATGAATAGCAGCGAAAGTTACTTGCGTTTAATATACAATAATGTCATTTTTTTCTTTTTATGAAAATCAGATTTCTAATTCTAATGGCCCGCATCATTGTATATTTTCCATCAATTGCCAAAAGGTGACTGCCCACAAACAAGTATAATACATAGACAAATCAAAAGTTTGGATATGGTTCTTGTTGATTCAACCAGCTCATTTTCCTGCACAAACAATATTGTATTTTGTGTAATATGAACAATAACAAATCTTAAATTCCAAATATTAAAATGAGAATTTATAGGAAGAATGAAAAAAAATACTCCCCAGACAATTGAAGCAAATTGTTTCACATATTAAATACTCAAGCTTCCACTGGCAACGTAACTGATTCTAGGTAGTCAACAATTTTGTAGTTCAACCATGGACTTGTTGTCTTCGTACTTTAAGATAGATGAAATAAAATTAGATTTTCGTGATGATAACGTATTAAGAAACTTAGCTCAAAGTAATAATACAGAACAAGAAAATAGATAAGAATGTAGAGAAAGAGAGGAGATATATTTATTTCTTCCATGTATTCAAGTGTGCATAATGTGATGTCCAAACCCTCTATTTGTAGGATGGTATTTAGGTAATACAAAGGGATGTCATTAACATGGTATTAACTATTGAAATTATGGAGAAGATCATGGAGGGGTTATGGAGTTGTGAGAGTTACAACAATAATTATAAGAAGTAGTGAGAGGTTAATGGAGAAGAGTAGTGGGAGTAACTTCTTTAAGAATTATAGACATCCGCTACATAATTACTCCCTCTGTTCCAGTTTATGTGAACCTATTTCCTTTTTGGTCCGCTCCAAAATGAATGACCTCTTTCTAAATTTGATAACAATTTAGCTTAAACTTACAATTCTACCCTTAATGAGAAGCTTTTATAACCACATAAATACTCTGGCCCCTTTTTGACTTGTTTAGGACCACAAATTTCAAAAGTCTTCATTTTTCTTAAACTTTGCGCCCAGTCAAACAGGTTCACATAAATTAGAACGGAGAGAGTATAATATTTCATAACAATCTCGTCATTATTAGTTATCGTAGTAAAATCTAATTATTATAGTTTTGGATGAAGTATTCCCGGCCAAACGACCCTATGTGTATGTAAGTTAGATTCTTTTCATTATAAACATATTTGTAACAGATACACAGTTTACAAGTCCATTATCTCGTACGAGTAATTATCTAATATTGAAGAGTAACTTTGAGAAAGAAAAAGAAAACTAATATATCGGAATTGGAACTTGGAGAAGCTAAATGGAAAAAGCAAATCTCCTATACTGTCGATATCCAGGGGGTTATCATAACTTCTCATGATACAAATGATTCAAAAATATTTCAAAAATAAAGGCATTTGTCTTTTTCTCTTTCACTTTTTAATCATTTTAAATTTTAAAACAAAGGGAAATTGGCGGTGGAGGAACTATCATTTGAAATGAAAAAGTTTCTGTGATCTATCAATCAATGATATGAAAAAAGATTATTACCTTTAAGTTAAAAATTTGACATTGATGGAAAAGTTGAGATTAATTCTTTATTCATCTACACATCTTTTATTACCTTTCCCCATTTATCTTTTCCCGAATTTTTTACTTTTCAACTTTTTCCTCATGTATTTTCTGCTCTTTTGAGAATAGCATTGGCCTCTAATATGCCATGTAAAGTGTGAAGATTCATTAGAGATGCCCAATGAACGTTTCCGTCACTTCGTAATCTTAAGTAGTCCAAAAGAATAGTAGAAAATGAGGATAATATTAAAGAATAGACCTTAACCTAGCTCTAGCTTAATAAAAGTTACCCAAAAGCAATAATTTCCAAAGAAATTAAAAAAATATATTAGTCCTAGAAATATGCTAACATTTTTTACACCCCTATGATCTCCACACTTTACTCTCTTGATAACTCGAAACTACAATCTTAGAATTTGAGTTAAAGCGTGTATATCAATTGAGGTGGTCTTATCGAAATAATCTACTTTAGGGAGTGATTTAATGTTTTAACAACCAAATCGTAGAATATTTACTACAAGTTCTTGAGACCATGCAACCCTTTATTCACGTTGAAAATACACTATTTTGTATATTAAATGAATCTTGGACCTAACTCAACCTAAGTCCATATAAGAAGACTGTTCATCCCTTTAATGTCGATGTGAGACTCAACATTGTACAACAACAAATTAATTAGACCAATCAACTACGCATCAAGTCCATAAAAAATGTGAGACATATTTTTTCAGTAGTTGTCCAATTTCTTGATTCCAAAAAATAAAAACTTACTAAAATTTCGAACATGTTAGTACAAATTAGTGTATAACTGTAACAAATGCTGATGTACAATTGTGGGCATGGATCCAAAGATTTATAAGTAGAAAGATCCAAATTGAATAATTAATANACAAAATTTCGAACATGTTAGTACAAATTAGTGTACAACTGTAACAAATGCTGATGTACAATTGTGGGCATGGATCCAAAGATTTATAAGTAGAAAGATCCAAATTGAATTATTAATAAGTAGTAGTAGTAGTAGTACCAAACTAGAGATCATTTTGGACAGAGAGTTGAGGCTTCTAAGTAGATATTGTTGCAGATCTCTACAAGGACTGCACTGTTCTCTGAAAATAAAACACAACACTTTCTAACACAATCTCAAAAAATACACATAATTTTGCGCCAACCCAACGCAACCTTAATTTATTGTCGGGCAATACTACCAAAGACTTTAATGCTGAGAAAACAAAAAAAAGGTAAAATTTTCTAAAAAGGCCATATAGCTTTCTCTTTTTGTTATCAAATTTTGTCGGCATCCATTTATTGAATTCCAACTTCAAACTTCAAAGAAAGAGAGCTTTCTCAGCAAATTTTGGGCTTCATTTATGAAAATATACCAGATGCTCAGCACAAAGTTTCATAATTTTTAAAAGGTATGCGATACAACGTCTTTCTTCATTTTCTTTTTCTTTTTCTTTCTGTTGTTTTGAAATACGTAGGCATTTGATTTCATTGCTGTATTTCATATTTTAATCACAATTAATTGAGTAATACAAGGCAGAGGTAAGGTCGGTGTATATTCTACCTTTCCGAAACACACTGGGTATGAGATATGTTATTGTAGTTGAATCATGTACAGTTAATCGACAAGGCAATAAAGCTGCTTTTAATATTACATGTTGATATTTTCCTACTAATAAGTAGTGTATTTAAGTCTAATCGATATGTTACAGTTGAAACCTTGTTGATTAACAGTTCATATATTTAAGCCCCACTTAAGTGGTTAAGCTGATCCTATCATTAACCTTAATGTTACTCTCTTCGTTCACTTTTACTTGGCAAGTTTTTTTACTTTTCACGCCTCTTAAGAAATTATAAATGAAGTACATAATTTACCATGATACTCATATTTTATTAGATTTGAAAAAATAATTCGAAATGAGTAATAAATACTATAGGTATAACACACAAAAAAAAATTGTCTCTTCTTGATATACGTAAAGTGACAAGTAAAAATGAAAAAATATTTTTAAATACCTGCCAAGTAAAAATGAACGGAGGAGTACTGATCTTTTCTCTCACTCCCAACCCCTCAATACTGGGTGTGTGTGGGGTGGGGGTGGGGGGGTGGTTGTGGAAGCTATAATCCTTTTCTTGGTACTACTAACAAGGTATTTAAGAGTGAGACTCTCAAGTATAACTCCAATAAATGCTCTTCAAACTACACTGTCATTCTACTACATATTTTTCTGTTAAAATGCACTCTTTCTTTTCCGAAAAGATAGACTAGATCCTAGACCATTAAGAAATCAATGCCTTTCCTTATTTTAATAAATTGGCGATGAATTCATTGACCAGTAGCTAAAAATTGAATCATCCTTCTTGACCTTATACATTCTACATTCTAGAATACGCAGCTTATTGGATTCTGAATACATAATTTATACACATTCTACATTCTAGAAAATGCAGCTTGCGGGATTTTGAATACATAATTTATCCATATTAAATAAAAAATTTAACACACATATAAAATTTGTATTAAAACTATTAAATTCTACTGAAGCCGTAAGCATAATTGTAACTTCGCACCTAATGTTGATTGTTGAGATTGATAACCATAACAATAGTCAAAGGCAAAAAAAAAAAAAAAAACCCTTGTTAAGTAGCTTATATTGAATGCCAAAATGAAAGGAAATCATCTAAGAACTTGGAAAATTAGAAGGAAATAATAATTCATGGTCTACGCCTGGAAAATCATCAAGATCCGCTACTATATAAACATAATATTATCACATAATTAATTAGACAAAATAAAGTTTCCTATCTTGATCTCTTCCCTAAACCCGTGGGGACAGGGAGATGCAAGGAACATTTAAAAAAAGATCAGCAATTACATATGCTAATATAAGTTTAAAGATTCTTTGCGTGTANCCCTTTTTTTTTTTTTTTTTTTTTTTTTTTTTTTTTTTTTTTTTTTTTTTTTGCATTTGGTATTTGTTAGGCTTAATAAAGAAAAGAAAAAGAAAAAGACTATAGTTGACCTAGAGATGATACCGCGAGTCCGTGCGTGCTGTACCCCAACAGGAGACGTGTATATATATTTAATATTTAAGAAAATAAGAAGAAAACAAAAGTCTACATCCTAATTCATCATATTTAATTTTAAAATTTCAAAGAGTAATCTGAATTTCACACAAAATTTTAATATAGCAGAATGCGGCGCCTAACGATCCCCCAAATCTCGCCGCCAATCGCTCCTTTTAATCTATATGCAGTATACCTTACGTGAACTTCACATAATTGAACACATAGTATTATTATAAATGGCGAGACAATAAAGTTTTAATTATTAGATGAAATAAAACTGTGAAAAATACAAACGGATGATTCTACATGTATATTATTTTTGAGTAGCAGATTCTACGAATTATAATCTTTCAAGATTTGTAGTCCCTC
The DNA here is from genome assembly GCA_005239525.1 of Nicotiana knightiana. Taxonomy (NCBI): domain Eukaryota; kingdom Viridiplantae; phylum Streptophyta; class Magnoliopsida; order Solanales; family Solanaceae; genus Nicotiana; species Nicotiana knightiana. The sequence goes on along the minus strand of ML405245.1, from coordinate 35,521 downwards.
AACAGAAAGTTTGGCTTGTTTAATATGAACTCATTTTAATAAAATAAAATTATAATTTTTGTAAGTTCAACGAGATTATATTTGTACCTATTGAAGCAAAGTGATGGATTTCAATCAGAAACACATAATTTCTTTCTCACATGGAAATTATTGGAGAAATAGTCATTATTATACCCATAAAGAAAAGAAGAAGAAAGCTAAATGTAAAACAAGTTATCTTATCAAGTAAAGCTAAATGTAAAGCTAAATTTAGTTTTACACTTATCAAGTCATCCAAAAAAATATCTATTGAAAAGTCTTTAAATAAAATAAAATTTGTAGTACTTTAGAAAATAAGGGAGATTACCTGATAAAATAGATAAATAATTAAACAATATAGAATTTTCACATACTACGTATATATAACTTAAATATAGTTGTTTATTCATATCTTGGTCCGAATGCATGTATATGAAACAGAGTTCAGAGAATAGAAGGTACGAGGAACATGGAGGAGGAGTCCTAGAGTTTGATAATATATGCGATGCACATTCCCATTACAGAAGTCAAACTCAAGCTGTAATGTGAAAACCAGCTATGAATATATGGTAAAAAAAAAATAGAAAGGAATGAATCCACAGTAATAAAAGAAACGCAAAATGCAAAGTAACAGCATTTTACTATTCCAAGAAAACAAGGAAAATTAACCAATAAGTCCGCCATCATTCTAATCATCATATTTGTATCCTTCTCCATCCAACTTTCTCCCTAATCTCTAACTAATCTATAAGTATATGATTAGTCATATAATCAAGTACTTCAACAAAACAAAAAAAAAAAAGGAATCAATCCGAAGATTATTATCTACATAGGTCATGAAATTAAACTAAGTTTTGCTTCTTTTTCCTTGTTTTCTGAAGATCATGATTAAGAAAAGATGTGGCAAAGGAACAGTAATCAATAAACTATTTCTTCTCTTCACTTCATTGTTGTTATGATCAAATAATGATCGCCATGATTATACTAATTTCTCTTTTCTAGTGTGAAGAATTAATCCATGATTCCACCATACCTTCACCTCTGCTTCCTACTGTTTCCTGCACTTTATCTCCATGAATAATATTGTTCTGGTTCCTTGTTGTTGCAGCTTGTTCTGGAGAAATGAGATTAGGAAGCCCACTCAAATTATGTCCAAGATTGTGGCTGTTCATTCCATAATCTTCCAAAACAACACTACCCATTTTGAGCTGTGAGTCATTTGATGAGGATGGTATTTGGAATTGCTCTTGGTCTTTGGAGCCAAGAATGTTGGAACTCTCAAATGGGTATTTTTGAGATGACTGAAGAAGTGATGTGAGAATTGAGTTCTGTTGAATATTTGTAAAAAGATTACAACTTTGTGGAATATTGTTAGCAGCACTAGTAGTTGAAGCAGAAGCAATATTGTTAGCCAAACAACTCAACAATGCACAAGATGACGAAGAAGAAGAAGAAGAAGAAGGAGAAAGAAAGGGTGTAGAGCCTGGTTGTTGTGGTTGAATTTTCTGAGGAAAAGGTCTTCGTAGATAGTTAGGTTGTTGTTGTGAAATGTTAAGAGGAGGTCTTAAGGAGGAATTAGGTGTAGCACCAAATATATCAAATCTGCTTCTAGGATGAAAATATGTTGAAGAAGTGAAGGGTGGTGCAGGAATCCCAGTAAATTCTTGAACCATAGCTCTGAAATTACTAGTGTCTGTTGTCAACACAGTAGTTGGTGCTCTTCTTGAAGCTCTTGATCTTTTCTTTGGATTACGTACTACTGCCGGTTGCGTAACTGGTTGATCTGCTGGTGGAACAGCCGCCGCCATCGCCGCCGGCTCAGTAGTCGTACTAGTAATAGTTACGCTACCACCACCACCACCATGTTCTACCGCGGCAGAAGGGAAACTAGAAACACCACCACCAAAGGATAAGGAATTAGAAGACAATGAATTATTCGATGATGCTAATAACGACATGGGGCTGTTGTTGATCTGATGAGGAGAATTATTGTGGTCAGATCTTAGGGTTTTGGACCAATCTGTGTCAAGATTGAAAAGTGAAGCTGGGTAATTCAGTGACGGTGTTAATGGTTGTTGTTGTCGTGAGATGGGGTTGAAATAGTTGGCAAAAGGGTCAAACATGGAGGTATTTTGTGTGTGAAAACTAGCAGAAGAAAAAGAATCAGCAGCAGCAGCAGCAGCACGTGAATCGTACTCTTCATCACCACCACCACAACCACCACTTGATGACTGTAGACTTGCACTGTTGTTTCCAGAATCCATTAGCTTAAAAGAGGATAACAGCTCAGAGAACAAAAGGAATAAAGAAAGAAGAAGAAGAAGAAACAAAGGACAGAGATATGGAGAGAGAGAATTTTTTGTTGGTTTTAGTGCACAAAAGATTTTGTTACTTACTGCAAAAAACCCATTAAAGAAGAAGACAACCAGATGTGTATTTTCAGAAAAGTACCCTCCAATATGACTTCAAACCTCTGATAAAACATGATGATCTGCACAAAAGAAGAAGAAGATGATGATGATGCTAGCAGTACAACTACTCCTTTTTCCCATGCTCTTTTCTGTAATTTGCCTCTGAGCCAGAACAAGTACTGTTATAAACGACACAAGAGATGAGATGATCAAAAAGGTGTAAAAAGAAGAGATCGATATATTCTGCTCTTTCTTTTGCCTTCTATAGGTACTGCATGCTACAACTAGGGTTTTCAGCAGAAAAAAGAAATGAGAGGAAGAAAGGGAGAAATGAAGAAGAAGGTTTAAACCAATATTTATCTCTCTGTAAAAGAAAGAGCAACAAGAAGAAGAAAAAAAGAGAGGCGGCTTTAGCGTAGATATCTCCAAATTTTCCACTCAAAGGATATTACAGAGTGGGGTATGCCATGACAGGCGCTCTTCTTGAAAGGGACTGCTGTGTGTGTGTGTGAGAGAGAGAACAAAACATTGTGTTGTTTTCTATGGTTTTAGATTTACAGTGTGTGTGAAAGGTTGCCTATTGTTTTTGACGAGAATTAAAATCAGCCAAAATAAAGTTACTACGAAAAAGTCTAACTGGAGTAATTGAAGTTAATAGATTTAATTTTCATAAAAATTATCGGGTTTTCTTTATTCTTTTACATGAAATCATGAGGTAAGCATGAAGCCAAATTAGAGGAGATGATGCATGGTTGGTGAAAAAAAAGGTCATGAACAAAACAGAGAGCCACTAATAATTAAGTACATACCACCTTTCATACAAGCTTACATTTTGTATTTATCCACCAAATATTTATCATCAATTTGAAAGTCAAAATACTCCTTTCCTATATATTTATTTATTTAATTGAAATTTACCCCCCCAAAAAAAAGAAAATAATTAGCAGACCCTCTATGAACACTTGTTTTCTTTGTATAAAGCCACACTAGTTAGCCTTTTTTTTTTTTTCCCTAACGAGGGAAATGATTTACATTCGCTCCATTCAAAATGGTGTGTATTTGAGTGTTGGTTTACATAATGCTGCAGTAAATTAAATGTGGATAGGCTTCTCATTAGCTCACGGATATAAAAGTTATGGAAAAACTACTTTAGCTGAAAGTTTTTTTTTTCTTTTCTTTTTTGGTCTTAAAATAACAAAAGTTTCAGTTTAACAATCTTAAATTTAATATTTTTGAAAGCTAAAAATGAGAGTTCACCCAAAATTAATCAAAATTGCATCTTTGACTAAGTTTGAAAAATCAGAGCAAGTTTCAGAAAAAGGAAAAGTGGCTAGGGATATTATTATGAACCTACAGAGAATCTCTAATGCATGTCCTTTCTTTCCACTGAATTGTAGGTAAAATCATCATTCTTTCTTTCACTATTTTCTCGTCGAGTAACAAGAAGAAAAACTTTAGATATAACCAAAGTTTATTTTTATTTTTTTAATGGATGGATAGATCAGTTCAACAACACTACAAGTTCGCTGCAACAAGCGGAAATTTTGCTGTCATTAATTATTTTACTTTTTTTGTCTAATACTATACTATATTTCTCATATTAAATGATACTTTCATATCCAACTTGCTTGTAGAAATGACTACCTTGGTCACCCTACGTAAGATTGTATTTTTTTTTAACCTATTCAATAATTTATTATACACACACATTTATTATGTATTTATATCTATGTTTTATATTTAACACCTAACTACGAACAAAAACCCTAATCCTAAGGCCAAATCTCTCACGTCTGTTAAGTCTTACACGTAATGTTATAAAAGCAGGTGGCAAGTGGCTTAACACTTATCTCTACTGTTGCTTAAAACCTAAACACTTCACTAAATTTTAACAGTTTCTTTTGTTATTTTTTTTCCCTTGGTGGGTGGATAGAATAATTAATATATACTGATGTACATATCATATGGAAAGTGAATACTTTAAGATATATAGGATTATATAGATACACGTGGCATTAAATGCTAAAGGAATAGATTACCTAAACCTAGCTTAACATATGTGGTTGCTTGCTTCTCTTAAACTACTCCAATGGTGTAACTCTATATAGGCACCATCTTTTTTCCATCACATTTTATTTGATCTACTTACTACAAAGAGTCAAATGTACTTTTTGCTGCCTCAATTTTATGCTAACACAATTTTAATAGAATAATAAACATAAATAACCGTTCACCTAATTGTTTAAATTGAAAATAATTGACGGATATATATATATATATATATATATATATATAATTCATATATAATATGTGTATAATAATGTAAAATCATTATATAATTGATTGGTACATATATAGATGGTGCCTGGAAACTGATAGAGAACATATAAGCATGTAACACAATGGAAATTGATTTGGACCCTCCATCTTTTCATTGGTTGTGTAACTTGCAAAAGGAGTGATAATAATACATATACATTTTTATCCTAGCCATTGGATTCATATCGAAACCCCATTGATTTGTCATTGATGTAATATTCCATCTCTCATTATGGTTTGTTTGTAGTACCACACTTCATACTATACCAAAAGGAACAATACAACATGGCTAGCTAGCAACCAAAAATTTCCAGTCCAAAATCATGCCACTTTTAATTAGGATCTTAGATTTATTTTTTTCTCTTAGGGGTCATTTGCTATGAGGGTATGTAATAATAATCTTGGGATAAAATGCAAATATTATTATATTTTGCGTTTGACTGAAATATTTTTGATTCTTGTGTAAGTTATCTCAGTATTTTCTCTACAATTGTGGTATGATTATTATACCACACTTTATGGGGACAATAACTCAGGGATTATTTGTCGTACCATAATAATAAAATAAAATATTACCCAGTTTCTTTATATCTTTTAAGAAACTCTAGGTTAAATTTGAAGATAAAAGTTTATCCATATTATCTTGTGTAACTATGCTTTACAGTGTATGCCTTCTATCTTTTGTTTTTGGTCCAGAAAACCAATATGTGCCAATAAAAATATATTCACTAATTATAATTCTATAATAAATTAATCTTCGTATTATAATCCTTATATAGTTTCACAAATCAAACGTCCCCTTTAGGGTTTTGTTGGGTGAAGGTGTCTTTTCAATCTTTTTTTACATGATTCACACTTTAATATGTATTTAGAGAAAAAGTAGTCTTTTCCTCGCTGTAACCCTACCTTTCCAAATATTCCTCGAATAATTGAAGAGGCATGAAAAACGAACGCTCTAATATTATTCGTTTGATCATAATATTAATAGCAAAAGAAAAAAATAGCTCGATTTTGTACGACACATGAGACTTTCTTTTTCTATCTATCCTTTTCTAACAGTGTTAATGAGAATCTCATGTATTATGCATCGAAATATTTCCTAAAAGAATGTATGTATTTACCACAATGCTACTATGCTAAGACTTGACGTTATTTTGACATGTGGCGGACCTAGGATTTTATCCAAGCGCGTTCAATCTTACAAGTAAATAATTTTAGTCGTAAAATAGTAGTTATTAAGTGGGTTCAAATAAAATATTTATATAAAATTTATGCAGCTTTAATTGTAATTTATACATATACACAATATTATTTTTTGACGAAGCGGGTTCAGCTGAACCCGCTTGCCACTGTGTGCGTCCGCCACTGTATTTGACCATGACCAACACAATGTTTTTAAATTTAATGTGGTATTATTTTTCCGAACTCACAACTCTTGCAAATTCAATATTTGAGATTTTGCAAAATGTTATGAAATATTAGATTACGGTGGATGTCCATAACTCCTAAATGAATAATATCCACTATTCTTATTCATTATTTTCATAACTTTCACTACTCCAATACTTATGGTTGTAACTCTCATACCTCCACAAATCTCCCCCATGATTTTCCTCCATGTATGACATATTTATGAAATTCTTTTGGTATACCTCTATGTAGTACTATAAATAGAGAATGATGAGAAGTCCTTTTATAATATACTTGAATACATGAAAGAAATAAGAATCTCTCATCTCTTACTCCCTACATCTTTGTCTATTTTCTTGTTTTATATTATTACTTTGAGCTAAGTTTCTTAACACGTTATCAACACGATTATTCTCCGCGACAATCCTTCTCATCTTTTAGGAAATGTGTTGCAACAAAGCTGATCTGTTTTTGTATTAGCATACTCAAGTAACACGGTAGCTTCCAATGCGTAAGCCTGTTGGATTTCGTATGGACAGTGAGACAAATGTTCTATGAATTTTTTTTGGTAAGTGGTTCATCATTCCAAGGTATGCTCCTAAGTATATAATTTTTGTTCTTATTTACCAATTGGAAGGGTTAATATTTAGCAATATAAATGTCTTCCGGTCATAGTCGTCAAATCATTTTTTCTTGTAGTTCTATTAGTACTACTATTATACGTATCATACTTGAGCAACGTTTTTCATATTGCTACAACTCAAGTATTTATTTCATTCATATAGGATGGTTCGTTGTCATACAGAAAATATATCTATCTAGATGGGTTATTATTAATCACAGTACTAAATTATTTTATAAAATAATAAAATATTTGTGATTTATCATCTATCTTAAAAGATTTATCATGTAATAGTTCTTTAAGTTGAGTGTCTTATATTAGAAAATATCCTTGAACTATAACAGAGTTACACGATATATATGGTTGCCAAAATAATGTAATATTTTTAAATGTTCGAAGGCAAGTCCTAGTACTTGCACTTTGGCTTATTATGCATTAATTGAGGGTAAGACAATGGGTTCAAGTTCCAACGCACCATAAGGATAAGATATCGGATTTGAGTTTCGGTGCACCGTCATTATAAGAGTTAGATTTGAGTCCCAACTCATTATGACCTAACATGCCATTATGTGGGTAAGACATTGGGTTTGAGTCTCAATACACCGTATAGATGATATAATGATGACTAATAAAAATAATGTATTTTCATGAAAAAATATGAAGCTTGTTCCACTTGATTTGCTCCATTCTTGAAGTGAATGTGATGATGCATAAGAAGTCTAAATAAAGACAAGTGGTTGACCAATGAACGTGGGATTGCCAAAGATCAAAGAATAATAGTAATCATTATGGTAACTATAAAAAGAGAACAATAAGGATTCTCGAAATAATTCTTCAAAGGTGAAGAAAATATATATCAATGTGGTCTGTTAATACGACACACGCTCACATGATTATAGTCCATTCCTTGAAAGAGTCACTTGTAATAAGCATTGTAAATGCAGATTCATTCCTAAAAGTGAATGTGAAAATATATATATGTGATAACGATTACGCATAATAATATGCTTATGCATAGTAAATGCTACAACTCACTTCTATGGAAGATTTGAGAAAAAAAAAAGATAATGAACATTACTGTATGGTTATATGAATATGTCATTAGTCGCGTACATGAGATACGCCAAAAATATTTTGATATGCCCTTATAAAAAGTTATTAAAGCCAAAATATTAAAGCAAAAAATGATTTTGCTTATGATGATCTTGACCATGACAACTACTATGATATGATTTCCGTAAAAGAGACATTCACCATATGGATGATCTTGTAGTACAAAATCAGTTAAGAGTTCCGGAAGAACTGGATTGTTTCTACCCAGGATGAATGAAATTGTTCATGACATTAATAGTATAGTAAGTTTCAAAAGAAACTTTTTGAGTTTAAAATATATTAGCCAAAGTGGTTGGCATTTGAGACTATAAATGAAAGGAAGATTGAATATCTTCATATTACTATAATCATATCGGGTAAATATGAAAGGTTACCTGACTTTTCTTCTAATTTTATTATACACGTATAAGCATGATGATAGAATCACACGCCATAGTAAATTAGATGTTTACTGAAATAAATATCAGTTGGCATGACCGGTCGACCATCCCGGTTCAATTATGATGCGAAAAATGATTGAGAATTCACATTGGCTTATAGAAGAATTAGGAGATTCTTCGAGAATTCTCATGTACGACTTGTTCTCATGATAAATTGATTACTATACCACCTGGGGTTGGTATTGTATTCCCTGATTTTTGGAACGAATAAAAGGTGATATATATATGCCCTAGTCGTATGCCATGTGGACCATTTACTATTATATGAGTTTAATAGATGCATCTATTGTATGGTCACATGTGCGTTTGTTATCAACTTGCAGTTTGGATTTTGCAAGGTTGATTGCTCAAATTACTAAATCACAGCTCCAGAAAATAAATTATGATGATTTATCTTGATAATGTTGGTTTAAATCCAAGTTGGTCAGCAGAAATTTTATGCCTCCAATTATAGCTAAACCATTGGTTATGATAATAAAACTCCCAAATAGAAATTTGGTACGAGGTGTATTATTTAATATACAACAACACTTGGCACATCTAGCCAACAAATTATGATAAATTCTTCTTATCATAATTGGTTAAGGGTCAGGAACCAAATAATTTTTATGTAGAAATATGAATGAGCTATATGATTTAATTATGCCACCACAATATACAGAGATGGGTTCCCAAAGAAGATTGGAAAATGTGTTGGTGGTTCCAACATTAGAGGGAGAAAATGGGCAGCTAAAAAAGTAATACATGAAATAAATTATTATGAATACATCTAAATCCCCGTACAAGAAAATGTGAACTTGATGTTAAAGTGATAATTCATTTTTAAAATATTGCCAGGTGCATTTGCTGACCCAAAGATAAATGTTATATTTCGGTTGTTAATGTTCCAAATAGAATAAAGTCCATGATAGGCTGATTTTATGACACGCATGAAGTATAATAGACAAATCAGTTCCAAAGATAAAGCTCCTAGAAGAAAGAGATGAACAAATATTCAAGATGGTCATAATAAGAAGGCCAGTGATTTATAAGAGCACTGTGACATAACACTTTATAAGACTTTATGGGAGAGGTTCAGGTACCTGAAAATACTGAGATATCGATAAGTTATGTCTTAGTTGTGTGATGATGGAACATATATAAAATGATTATCGACGATATTGTTGATATAATATAGCGCTCAATTTTATTGATATTGACGAGGATCTTGAGCTCAAATCTGTCATGGAATTTGGACAGATAAATAATTGGCCTAATGAAAAATATGCAATAAAAATTAACTTCATCTGAAACATGTGAAGTTGGACGAATAGTCCCAACACCTGAAAGTATAAATCCTATGTGGAGATACTGAAATATGATTAGTGTTATACTGCAAAAAGAATCCTTAATATAGATTTGTTTATTCTAACAAATATTGCCAAGGTTTTGTTGGTTATACTAATGCAGGGTATATCTCGTTATTCATATAATCTATTTGTCTATGAGGGTACTACCATATTATGATATTCAACAAGGTTCCAATTACATTGAAGATGATACTGTATGCATATCTCAATTGAAAGAAGGACTATTGAAGGAGACAAAATAAAACATATTTCACCAAAGTTCTATTTCAAACATGATCGTTGTTCAACAAATTTGTTCAAGTGACAATTTGACTATCTTCTTCACAAGGCATTGCCGATCTCAATATAAGAGAAGTTGTTATACAAGCTTGGAATTTTTCGTCTCCGAGAAATAAAAGTGATGTTTGTTGTACTCTTTTTCCCTTAGCTAAGGTTTTATCCCACTGGGTTTTCCTGGTAAGGTTTTAATGAGGCGGCAAGTAATGTGTATTACAAGATATGTGTACTCTTTTTCCTTCACTAAGTTTTTTTCCTACAGGATTTTTTCTTAGTAAGGTTTTAACGAGGCACATAATCTATGGATATCCAAGGGGGAGTGTTATGAAACATTAGATTATGGTGGATGCCCATAACTCCTAAATGAATAACACCCACTACTCTTATCCATTATCTCCATAACTTCCAATACTTATGGTTGTAACTCTCATACCTCCATAATCTCCCCCATGATCTCAAATGCTTAATGGCATATTTGTGAAATTCTTTTGGTATACCTCTACGTAGTACTATAAATAGAGGATGAGAAGTCATTTTATAATATACTTAAATACATGGAAGAAATAAGAATCTCTCCTCTCTTGCTCCCTACATTCTTGTCTATTTTCTTGTTTTATATTATTACTTTGAGCTAAGTTTCTTAACACAAAAAAAATATTTATTTGAATTTTTTTTTTTTTTTTTTTTTTTTTTTTTTTTTGCAAAAATATTATCAAACAAAACCTTTTTACCAAATTAAACAAGAACTTAGTCTGTGAAAGATGTTTTGGAGAGTTTGCAACTAATGGCACCTAAAGGAAGTTACAATTGCATAAGATAACAGTTTGGGTTTTATAATTAGTGATTTGGTTGGGGCAGAATCATTAATTCGTTGAAAATAGGCAGACAACCTTTAAGAAATGGATAAAAACACACCGACCGACCAAGAGCTATGTACAGGTTATATTTCACATCGAGGGCCTCTATTAGTTTCAATCTGAATAGAAAACTAAATTTAATGATATATTATCTCTTCTTAAGATCTAATCTGAATCTTAATTCAAACATAATATCAAGTATTACGCTGAGCTCTTCTTGAGAAAATTAAAGTGATGTTCTTCTATACTACTCTAGATGGCTAGAACGGGCCTGACCTTCTTGTGACTAATCGAGGTTGGATCATGATAGACCCCGATTTGGCCTCGTATTATCTCGAGTCTCAATATAAAGTTAGGTTGTTGAACCCTTAATTCGAGGATCGGTCAAGGACAATGATAAATCAAGATCAAGACCGAGCGGAATGGAGATCGAGTGGGATCGAAGGGGGTTTACCTAGTCAAGTAACGGTAAGACGAAACATCCATGATCGAGCGAGGATCACGGCGGGAATCTCGGCACGTATCAAGTCAAGGCCGGTTAATTAGTCAATCATGGGATTTCTTATTGAATTTAGAATTGTACCATAAGTAGAACTCATCTACTATATAAAGAGGGTTCTAATCATTTGTAATCATCACATTCACGACATACAAAACAATATACAACATTTTTCTCTTAAGCTTTTAATACTCTGTTGCTCAGTTCATATTTTTCAATAGCATACTCGTTTGATCGAGGGCGATCTAGCTCGAGGGCCAAAGCTGCACATCTCATTTGGTTTGCTTTATTTTTATTTACAGTAAAAAATTAATATCAATTAAAATATTTTCTCAGTTTGTACCAAGTGAAACCTCATATCCTTAAAATCACTTATAAATTCAATTGCTATCCGTTTTTAGGGTAAACAGTTTGGTGCCCACCGTGGGGCTAAGGATAATAGTGATTGCCTGGTACTAACTTTCGTAACACACACAATTTTATACTTGTTCTTGTGAGTATCTTTGATTCCAGGATCAGCATGTCGAATTCTCAAGCAGCACCCACACACATACACAATGGTCTTGGTTTTCACGGCAAGAACGACAACATAGCCGCCCAAAGTACCTCCAGTTGAACTCGATGGAGTCCCAATCGTAGACACAATCGATGTCAGTTCTATGTTGCCATTAATGCAAACCTGACCATCGACCCCGGGAACAGTGTCTACAAAGACGTTCGATCAGCCGGTCAGAATGCACGGGGCGGCGAAGAATGTGGGATTAGCCTTCGAGTGATATTCGAAATGTTGCATGCTCAACAAGCTCCAATAGCACAACTACAAAATCAGAACCATGCACTAAGCAGGGTGGAGCCTGAGCCATCGCAGGAAGTTGTTCATAGGGTTGAATCGGTGCCGAGAAGATCAAATGGAAATGAATCAGGGACCGATCCTGCTATCATGAAGATGCTCGAAGAGCTGACAAAGCGGATTGAATTAGTGGAGAATAAGATTGAAGTTAATGAAAAGAAGGTAGAAACATATAACTCCAGAGTTGATCAAATTCCGGGGCACCACCGATATTGAAGGGCTTGGATTCGAAGAAGTTCGTGCAAAATCCCTTTCCCCTGAGCGCGGCTCCTAAATCGATTCCCAAGAAGTTCCGCATGCTAGAAATTCCCATGTATAATGGAACGACCGACCCCAACAATCATGTCACTTCTTACACATGCGCAATTAAGGGGAACGTTCTGGAGGACGATGAGATCGAGTTCGTATTGTTAAAGAAACTCGGGGAGACCTTATCAAAGGAAGCGATGATATGGTACCGTAATTTGACACTTAAATCCATTGATTCTTTTGCCATACTTGCATATTCCTTCATTAAAGCACACGCCAGAGCCATAAAGGTCGAGACTAAGAAGTCGAACCTCTTCAAGGTAAAGCAAAAGATAACGAGATGCTCAAAGAGTTTGTGTCAATGGATCTACCACTGTTTGTCGAAGATTGGGACGTTCAGGCCTTCACTCAAGGTTTAAACGTACGAAGCTCGGTGGCCACACAACAGTTAAATCAGAACTTGATCGAATACCCAACTGTCACCTGGGCCGATGTGCATAATCAGTACCAGTCAGAGATTAGGGTCGAAGACGACCAGCTGGGAACTCCTTCTGGGTCTGTTTATCCTATCAGGCCTGTTGACAGGGTTAAAAGGGATATTGACCAGGAACCACGGTCAAACAGAGAGCGTTACCAGCCATACAATGGAGATCGGAGAAACAACGGGCCTAGATGCAACACCGCTCGAGCTGATAGAAGAAATGATTGAGGTTAGAGCTCTCGAGGGCTCATGAGTAAGAGTGGTTTCGACAGGAATGTCGAGCCTAAAGAAGCACCGCAGCTATCCGAATACAACTTCAACGTTGATGCATCAGTTATCGTATCAGCCATCGGGCGCATCAAAGACACTAGGTGGCCTCGACCTCTGCAGACTGATCCGGCCCCGAGAAATCCTAATCAAATGTGAAAGTATCATGGCACCCATGGCCATAGGACAGAACATTGCAGACAGCTAAGGGAGGAGGTAGCCCGGTTGTTCAAAGAGGGGCATCTTCGGGAATTCTTAAGCAATCGGGCTAAGAACTACTTCAGGAACATAGATTCAAACATTCAGAACAAGCAAGAGGAGCCACGACACGTAATCCACATGATTTTTGGAGGGGTCGATATTCCTCTAGGACCCGTATTAAGCGCACCAAGGTGTCAATCACAAGGGAAAAGCGAACTTGGGATTATGTACCGGAAGGGACCTTGTCTTTCAATGAAGAGGATGTAGAGGGGATCTTACAACCCCATAATGACGCACTGGTAATATCTGTTCGTATAAATAAAACTTAAGTTAAACGTGTTTTGATTGATCTAGGTAGCTCGGCCAACATTTTTCGATCGAGGATCGTAGAACAGCTCGGCCTACAGGATCAAGTTGTGCCCGCGGACTGAGTACTTAATGACTTCAATATGGCATGCGAAACAACAAAAGGCGAAATAAATTTTCTAGTGAACGTGGTGGTGACCATCCAAGAAACGAAGTTCCATGTAATCGAGGGTGACATGAGGTATAACGCCCTGTTCAGAAGGCCATGGATCTATAACATGAGGGCAACAACCCTCGACCTTTCACCAGGTTCTGAAGTTCCTGACACCAGAGGGAGTCAAAAAGGTCTACGGGGAGAAACCCACCACCAAGGAAATGTTTGCAGCCAACGAAGTAATATCAATATCGGCACTCTCATCAACAAAAGGATTGAATTCGAAGGGAAAACAAGAGGTCAAATAGCAACCACAGACACCGGCCTCGACCTAGTCAGAGAAACAGGGGATTGAAGAGGATGACGACTATAGGGTCCCTCGGTCCTTCATAGTCCCTGATGATTCCGACGCCACTAATTCGACGGTTGAAGATCTGGAACAAGTCACATTAACCGAGCATCAGCCCGAACGAAAGGTATACCTGGGCACGGGGCTAGCCCCCGAGCTCAGGGGAAAACTTATTCAATTCTTTAAAGCTAACATGAATTGTTTTGCTTGGTCCCATTTTGATATGACAGGGATCCCACCGAAAATCACCACTCACAAACTAAGCCTGGATCCAAAATTCGCCCCCGTGAAGCAAAAAAGAAGACCCCAGTCTGAGGTCAAGCATGCCTTCGTCAAGAACGAGGTAACCAAACTTCTTAAAATGGGATCTATGTAAAATATCTCTAATGTTTAGCGATGGTAGTCCCTAAGAAGGGAATTAAACTTAGAATGTGTGTATATTACAAAGACCTAAATAAAGCGTGCCCCAAGGATTCTTTTCCTTTGCCTAATATCGATCGTATTATCGATGCCACGGCCGGCCACGAGATTCTCTGTTTTCTTGATGCCTATTCTGGGTACAACCAAATACAGATGAACCCGGAGGATCAGGAAAAGACCTCGTTTATCAGTAAGTACGACACCTATTGTTATAATATAATGCCATTCGGACTAAAAAATGCTGGCGCAACTTATCGACGCCTAGTAAGCCGAATGTTCGAAGAACAAATAGGAAAATCAATAGAGGTTTATATTGATGACATGTTAGTTAAGTCCCTATGAGCAGATGACCATTTGAAGTATTTGCAGGAAACTTTCGGTATACTGAAAAGGTACAACGTGAAGCTCAACCCAGAGAAATGTACATTCGGGGTCAGCTCAGGCAAGTTTCTCGGCTTTATGGTATCCAATCGAGAAATCGAGATCAACCCTGATAAAATCAAAGCTATCGAGGACATCATAGCAGTAGACAATGTAAAGGTCGTGTAGAGGCTAACGGGACGCATAGCCACCCTGGGTAGATTCATCTTGAGATCCTCAGATAAGAGTCACTGATTCTTCTCACTATTGAAGAAGAAGAATAACTTCACATGGACTCCGAAATACCAACAGGATCCGGAAGAGCTAAAACGATACTTATCGAGCCCGTCGCTGATTCACACACCAAAAGCGGATGAGCAGCTTTACTTGTATATAGCAGTATCAGAGATAACGGTAAGTGGAGTCTTGGTCCGAGAAGAACGAGGTACGCAGTTCTCTATCTGTTATGTTAGTAGGACTATAGGTGACGCCCAAACCAGATATTTGGCGCTCGCTTTAATAAGCGCCTCTAGGAAACTGAAACCATACTTTCAATGCCATCAAATATGTGTTGTAATAACTTATCCACTTTGAAATATTTTGCATAAGCCGGAGCTTTCAGGTCGGTTGGCCAAATGGGCCGTAGAAATCAGTGGGTACAATATTGAATATTGACCTCGAACAACCATCAAGTCTCAAATCTTAACAGACTTCGTGGTTGACTTCACGTCGGCCCTCGTACCCGAGGTTGAAAGAGAACTGTTAGTGAAATCGGGTACATCCTCGGGAGTCTGGACCCTCTTTACGTATGGTGCTTCGAACGCAAAAGGGTCCGGACTAGACATCGTACTAAAACTACCCACAGGTAATGTAGTTAGACAATCTATCAGGACTAAAAATTCACTAACAATGAGGCCGAATATGAGGCCATGCTTGCAGGTTATTAGCTAAAGGCTTGGGAGCAGAGGTCATAGAGGACAAGTGTGATTCCCTCCTCGTGGTAAACCAGGTTAACAGGACCTTTAAGGTCCGAGAAGACCGAATGCAGAGATACTTGGATAAGCTATAGGTAACTCTATATCGATTCAAAGAATGGACCTTGCAACATGTACCTCGAGATCAGAATAGTGAGGTTGATGCCCTCGCAAACTTAGGGTCATCGGTCAAAGACGACGAACTCAATTCGGGTGCTGCCGTACAACTCATGAGATCGGTGATCGAAGAAGGTCATGCCGAGATAAACTCCTCAAGTTTGACCTGGAATTGGAGAAAGAAATATGTAGAGTATTTAAAGAACGGGAAGCTCCCATCAGATCCAAAGGAGTCGAGAGCTCTACGCACGAAGGAAGCACGATTCACTCTTCCGTAGACGGAACGTTGTTCAGAAGGATGTTCGATGGTCCATTAGCGATATTTCTGGGACTGGGAGATACCGAATACGTTCTAAGGGAAGTCCACGAGGACACTTGCGGAAATCATTCCGGTGCCGAATCATTGGTCCACAAAGTGATCAGAGTCGGGTACTACTGGATCGATATGGAGAAAGATGCAAAGGAGTTTGTTCGAAAATGCGACAAATGCCAAAGGCATGCGCCAATGATTCATTAACCCGGGGAACTGCTCCATTCGGTTCTATCCATATGGTCGTTCATGAAATGGGGAATGGACATCGTCGGCCCTCTTCATCGGCCCCAGGTAAAGCTCAGGTTATTTTATTTATGACTAATTATTTCTCTAAGTGGGTTGACGCACAGGCTTTTGAGCAAGTCAGAGAAAAGGAGGTCATAGACTTTATTTGGGACCACATCATATGTCGATTCGAGATACCCTCTGAGATTGTGTGTGATAATAGAAAGCATTTCATCGGCAACAAGGTGACTAAATTTCTCGAGGATCACAAGATCAAAAGGATCCTATCAACACATTATCATCCCAGCGGGAATACTCAAGCCGAATCAACCAACAAAACCATCATAAAAAATCCTAAGAAGAGACTGACCAACGCCAAAGGGGAATAGAGGGAAATACTACCCGAGGTATTGTGGGCATACCGCACAACATCGAAATCTAGTACCAGAGCTACCCCATTCTCATTAGTTCATGGTTCCGAAGCTCTAATTTCGGTCGAGGTTGGTGAACCTAGCATCAGGTTCCGATATGCAACGGAAGAGTCAAATAACGAGGCCCTGAACATGAGCCTAGAATTGTAGGATGAAAACACGAAGCCGCCCTCGTCCAATTGTCCACCCAAAAACAATGGATCGAAAGATACTACAATCGAAGATCCAATCTTTGACATTTTAACACCGGGGACTTGGTGCTAAGGAAAGTCATCCTCAACACCCGAAATCCGAATGAAGTAAAACTAGGTCTGAATTGGGAAGGACCATACCATATTCTCGATGTCACCGAAAAAGGATCCTACAAGCTCGGAACGATGAATGGGGAATAACTACCGAGCAATTGGAACATATCACACCTAAAATGATACTACTGCTAAGATACGTCCCTTCCATTTTCATTTTTTTAATACTAAATCTTGCAGGTGATCAACAAGAATTGACGGTGGATTTTTTGGTAGATAAAACAAATTCTTTAGGTCTGAAAGCACGTGTTGCACTCTTTTTATCTTAGATCAATTTTGTCCCAAATGGGTTTTTCAGCAAGGTTTTTAACGAGGCAACAATGAATCGTGATAAATTAGAATCAAGCTCGATTACGAATCGACATCAAAGAGCAATTCAATAGTATCCAATGCTACTTTGCAATCAACCTCGAATACTAGGGGGCATTGCCCTTGAATGTGAACTTTGTTGCGAGGAAATTACGTCATAATAGCAGGGTCTCGATAGTTGAAATTTGTAAGGTCCAAACAGTCAAACGAACCGTGCCCACATAGGTTGCTCGAGCCTTGGCACAAAACATGTACGCATGTGTGATCATATATCACAAGAATAAAGAGAAGTATTTTTCCTTGCCGTTATCTCATGTCTCAGAAAAAGTTTTTCTACTTTACAATTTTGTATTTGATCTATTATGGAACGAGCTCAAGGGTCGATCATTACCTGAGTTTGGATAACCAACCCCACACTCGGGGACTGCCGTCCAAAAAATATATTCGATCAGAGCGAACTATTGAGCCTCGAGGGTATAAGAACTTTTAGGCAACCCTTGAATTTTAAAGGCCACGACCATACTCACTCGGGGACAAAAGACCTAATAGGCAGTTCCCCAATCTCTAAGGCCACGACCACCGCACTCGGGGACTATTATCTCGGGCAAGCCTAAACAAAATGGGAAAACGATCCCAATGGGTAGATCCCATACTAAAGGCTACGACCGAATTAACACAGCTTAGAGACGTCCGAATTCCGTATCAAAATAAGCCTTCGAATTCTTTCATAACCGGTTTTTAAAAGGCTACCCCTGGAAAATTCATAAAAGGCTTCGATAATATCGAGTCCCAAAAACCCTAACAAATGCAAAGGTTGTTCGGACTCTCGAACAATTCCCTATTATCTCATGCTAAGGCATTTTTGATTAAAAATTACAAAGAAAAAAAGAAGTAAAGACTGAAAAGCCGAAAGGAAGAAAAGCCTTATATTCATATACAAAATAAGTCTTCCTTACAAGGGTCAAATCGGCCAAGTACAAATTTTTTTTACAACAAACCAAAACGTCCCCAGAAAAAAGTACAAAAAGAAAAGAACAAAAATATACTAAGTCCTAAGAGGCTTGGTCTCTATCGGAAGCGGCATCTCCATCCTCAAGATCTTGTTCATCTTCAAACTCACTGGAGCTATCAGAGTCATTCTCAGGGAAGGCCAGTTTCCGAGCACGATTTTATTCTGCTCGGGCATTATCGATCTCGGCCGCAATGTTGAAGTCTCAAAGCATCCTCGAGGGCTTCCCTCCAAGCTTTCCACTTTACATGATCTATCATGCTCCTAGCTTTGGTCTGGATGGCCTCGACATCGATTTTGAATTGGGCCACCTTTTCATCAGCCTTAGTGTCGGCCTCGGCCACCTCAGACTTAGCCTCCTCGAGCTTGTTGGCGGCTGAATCCAGCTGAGATTGAAGCTCTTTGATTTTCTCGGTCTGCATCGAGTTTTTCTCTTTTACAGCTCGAAGCTGAGTCTCGGCTGAATCCAACTGTGCTTGGACAGTCTATTTCATCGCGGCCAAGATATCCATGCTTCCCTTGAAAGCCTCGACCTCGGACCATACATCATCCATCTCTAACTCGGCTTCACTATCATGAAGCATTCGGAATACCTGTTCGGCCATGTCAGTGTGCTCATCCCGAGCTACAACCAAATTGGCTAGGAGTCTTTTACTGAGGAGCCTATAAGTATCGCCTTTCTCAGTAAGGCTCTAAACTTAGGCCTTGTGCTCCTCTCAAACTCTGACAAAGGCTTCATGGTGCAGCACCGAAGCCTACAAGTAAGGGAAAACGTGTTAAGAGCAATCTACAATCCTAAGTATAAAGAAAGTAAGGAATAAATTCTTGAAGATTACCCGATTTAGTGAGTGTTGGGCCTCGTTGAACAAGAAGACGGCCCCCACATCGTTCATCATTTCTTGGTCCTCTTTTGTCACCAAGCCTCTCAGATAGCTGGAAACCCCAACGGGGACGGGGGGGGGGGGGGGAAA
>ML405245.1:771-15169 GCA_005239525.1 Nicotiana knightiana | reverse complement strand
GGGGGGGGGGGGGGGGGGAGAAAACTCGAGCATCCTCCGGGACGATCAACACTAGATGTTATTTGCCGTTTGGATTAGCACTTGGAGCCGAGAATTGGTCTACCAGCCTCGAGCTCGATGAAGATCCAATGGCCCCCGGCGACGGTATTTTCTTCGGCATCGATAAGTCACGAAATTTGGGGATATCCTCGGAAGTAGAAGCTTCGAGCCCGTCAAAGAAAAAACAATTCGTTGACCCTCAAGCATGTTGACCTCTTGAATCGTAGTGTCTGAAATCTAGGAGGAGTCCGAAATGTCGACTACCCCGAACTCAACCCCAGTGATCTTTTTCGCTGTTTGGTGAGCCTTGCCTCGAGACTCTCCCTCCACCATCTTTGCTGGGACAGGGTGACCTCTATTCTTCCCAACTCAGGGACCTCGACCGAATCACCTTTGTCAATTGCCTCCTGTTCAGAGGACTTCTATACCGAAACTGGCCCGCGGACAAGCCACCAACCCAGTTTCTTCTTCTTCGGACTCATCCATTAGCTGACGGACTGAGTCCAAAGATAGGGGAATCATGTTTACCTTGGGCTTACAAGGCCTCCTCGCCGGTCTTTTCTTTTTCGAGCCCATGGGACTCGGGGCCCTTTTTCTCATTTTCTCTTTGGCCGATTATGGAGCTGATGGTTGGGGAAGGATGTCTTCATCTACGGAAGGAGGTCTCGTCGCAACATCCTTCCCGAGACCTGCAAAAGAAAGGGAAACAGGTTAGTTGAGAAAAGACTGAAACAACAAATAGTTAGAAAGCATAAATTTACCGTGGTTTCGAGCCTCTGATCGACCCTTTGATAGCTCCATCCAAGCACGTTTGGAGTAGGGCCTCTGAGATATCAAGATTTTGACCCATCGTTTCAAATCCGGAACCGGGTCTGGCATCTGTCCAAAACTGCAACACCAAAATAAAAATAAGCAAATGTGGAAGGAAGTGAAAAAGGAAAAGCAAACATTCAAGGTAAAGGCACTTATGATTCATGTTCCACCTCTCTGGGAACGACATCTCTTCCGTAGGGATCAAGTCCTATGTCCTTATTCGGACTAACCTGCCCATCCAGTCTCGATCACGAGTCTCGTCGATACTAGAAAACGGGGCTCTACTGGCCCGGCAGGCGAGCTTAATCAGTCCTCGATAGAGCCGAGGTCTGTAGAGACTCATGAGATGGTCGAGGGTAAAGGATCATCCCTCGATCTTGTTCATGAAGAAACGGAGAAGGACAACGAATCTCCAGAACGACGGATGGATCTGGCATAGGGTAACGTCGTACCTTTTGCAGAAGGCTATTATTACAGGATCCAATAGGCTAAACGTAAAGGGGTAAGTATAAACACTTAGATACCCCTTTACGTATGTGGTGATCGATTCTTTAGGATAAGGAACAACCACGTCCTTATTCTTCCAGTTTCTCTCTTCTTTGACCTTATCGAGGAGGCCCTCAGTAATGGTGCACATATACCTCGACATCGGCTCGCACCGGCCCTGCACCGAGGGGGTCTTCTCTATTTTAAAGTCGTCAACAGTCAGGTAACCCGCCGAAATGAATTCCTCAGAGTGGGGCTCTGCCGCGGCTGCATCGCCGGCAGGACCCAATGAAGAAGGAGCCTCTTTTTGTGGCAAGATTTTGGAAGTCTAGGCCATTTGTGAAAAGCAAATCAGAAAGTAAGGAAATTGATTAGGATCCAAGAGATTTGGATATGAGAATATGAAGTAAAGATTCTTTGAAAGAAAGAGTAGGGGAGGCGTTGGTTGTAAAAGTTTGAATGAAAGAAGGTTGAGGGTTTTATAGGTTGAAGGCGATGGTTCAAAATCTGGTAGTGGCCGACCAACGCCTGATAGACATTTAATGCCTTAGTAACTAGACCGATGGGACGTTTCGTTACTTGCGTAACGGTCGGGCTAGTCACTGGTGTCATCACTCGAAAAGATAGAGCTCGGGAACTCATGTCCTTTCTCATCATCTTATTTTTGAGAAACGAGGGGACTATCTGTATATGGTCAAAAAGGTCCTAACCTTCTTGTAATTAATCGATGTTCGATCATGATAGACCAGGGTTCGGCCTTGTATTATATCGAGCCTCAATATGGAGTTAGGTTGTTGAACCCTTAATTCGAGGACCATTCAAGGAAGATGATCAATCAAGATCGAGACCGAGCGGAACGGAGATCGAGTGGGATCAAAAGGGGTTTACCTGGTCAAGTAACGGTAAGTCAAAACATCCGTGATCGAGTGGAGATCATGGCGGGAATCTCGGCACGTATCAAGTCAAAGTCGGTTAATTAGCCAATCATGAAATTTCATACTGTATTTAGAATTGTACTATAAGTAGAACTCCTCTATTATATAAAGGGGGTTCTAATCATTCGTAATCATCACATTCACGCAATACAAAGCAATATACTACATTTTCTTTTAAGTTTTCAATGCTCTATTGCTCAGTTCATATTTTTCAATAGCATACTCGTTTGGTTCGAGGGCGACTTTGCTCAAGGGCTAAAGCTTCAGATCTCATTTGGTTTGCTTTATTTTTATTTTTATTTACAGTCAAAAATTAATATCAATTAAAATATTTTCTCAGTTTGTGCCAAGTGAAATCACATATCCTTAAAACCACTGATAAATTCAATTGTTATCCGTTTTTACGGTAAACAACTACTACCATTTTTCTTTTGAAATATTATTAAAATGGAAAATTAATTACATCATATATATTCTCTGGTTTTGTTTTTGGACATGTGGAATCTTCTTTGGCAATTGAATAATTCTAGCATGTGAACTCACATGTTCACAAGAAATAATAAGTAAACTCTTATATGTATATGGGAATCAAACTAAATGCGAAAGTTGAAGGAGAAATTATTGTAAACAGGTGAAAGCAAAGGACATAGTTACACAATGAAAATTCTGCACCAAAATAATGGCGAAGGGTACAATTTAGTGAATATTTTACCTACAAAAGATACAATCTAACATGCTTGATGCTGGCTTTTGGTCACTCCTTTTTCCCCCCTTTTTATTATATATATACTTATTTGTCATATTGGATTAAGGATTTTCCCATATATATGTAAAACAAAGGGTGCACCTTTTTTTTCTTTGGCCAAAAATTTGTGGTTTATGTTCTTATTTCCATCTTCCATATATTCATTTGGGTTCAAATAGTGTGAGATGATTGAAATTTGATAAAAGTAAATTTATTCAATAACCTCGGTGCATTTATTTATTTGGGTACAAATAGTGTTAGATGATCCATTTTGTTTTCATCTCTTTGATTTACTAATCATTTTTATTTTCATAATATATGAATGATAGAAGATGTTGCTATCCTTATTTTTTTGTTTAATTTTCTTAGACGTATTTAATCAGCTCAGACATGGTTTAATTAACTATAGATGACTGACCATTAGTGATACAACTCATATAATATTTGACTGAATGTAAACGTTATGTGTGAGTAAGTTTTTTATTTCATTAAATTTAAGTTGTTTTTAATATAACATAAGAGTTTTCGTACTAAAATAAATCGCATCAACTTTAAAATTTACTGCTTCAATTGTTTAGCAAATAGATAAACTAGATTTATGCAACTTCTTAGGAATACTGATTTTATTCTTATACCCCTCCGATTCACAATAAATGACCATTTTATCTTTTTATTTTGGTCCAAAATAAGTGCTCATTTACATACTTAAGAAGGAATTAATTTTTTTTTTCAAAATTTGCCCTTATTTACATATTTCAGTGTGTCAAGGTAACAATTAATTAAGGTTAATTTAGTCATGAATATATTTTTTTCCTTATGAGCTCGTATTTCCTTAATAGGTGTACCAAAAAGTAAAATGGACCGGAGGGAGTAGTTGTCATTTGATAAATCATAATTTCTCTATGATTAAGAAACGACAGTCCATTGTTCATATACGTGCCTACTAGCTCCCTACTGTGGAGTAAATAAACATCCTTTAATATTCCTGTAATAAATTTATATTCCCCAAATCAGAATTTCTCTGCAAACAACTCATAAGAATATTTATACTTCCACTTTTCTCTTTTTTCTTCCTTTTCTTGGTGGTTTCTTGATTGGTTTTATTCTATGCCAGCCAATACTGAAGAAAAAATGGATGGATACGTGTTAGAGATGTACATATAACATTATAACTATAACCCCTTTTCCTAGAAGGACTATAGGTTAGAAAAAGAAAAAGAACAAAATTTGGGAGCCGAAATCTAAATACTCCATCTTCTGTTGTAAATTAGTATATTACAAGAGTAATATTTTTACTTCCAAAGAAAGCTTCCAAAATATTGCACCTATATTTGCGCTGTCGCAGTTTACTTCCCAACAATGCATGCAACGCATTCTTTTTTTTTATTTTTTTTAAGAATTAAAGTTCATGTTATGTGTCCCCCCACCCCCCACATGTGAGAAACAATCTCACAATTCATAGATAAACCGAGCAAAAATTAACCCTAACAGTAATACAAAGAGAGAGAAGAGAAGATGAAAGAGGGAAAAATATCGATTATGTTTTAATTTCCAGAATATTCCAATAGAAAAATGAAATGAATTCAGTAGGAAATATAAAAATGGGTCGGGTATACAATCGGGCCGAGTATACAATTGGACCGCCTCACGACCAACTAAATTATGCAGGTCCAATATTATCAACAGCCTCCTCAAGCTTGAGGGTGTAGACACTCCAAGCTTGCACAAGAACTGATGATGAAGAGGCCCTGATAAATTCTTGGTCAACATATCAGCAAGTCCACGGTTGGAGCTGGAGACAAACTGAAGAGAAATCAAAGCCAGAACCCAAGTTGTCCTTACGAAGTGACAATCACCTCCAAGTGCTCGGTGCGCTAGTGAAAAACCAGATTTTTGGCAATGTGCAAAGCTATATGGTTATCACAAACTAGAAAAACAGGAGCAGAAAGAGGCAAAGCAAGGTCACCAAGCAGTCAAACCAACCAAGAAATTCTGCCACCACCATCTGTAAGGCCGTATACTCAGCCTCAGCTGAGGAGGGAGACTTAGTAGGTTGCCTTTTGCTTTTCGAGGAGATGGGACTGCCCTCAAGAGTAATGTAGAAACCAGTTACAAATCTTCGAGAAATAGCACAAGCAGCCCAATGAAATCCTAAAAAAGATTGTAAAGACAAATCAAAATTGAAAAATAGCAGAATACCTTGGGCAGGAGCATTCAGGAGGCATCTGAGAACATGAAGGGCTGCTAACAAGTAAGGAACATGGGGAGATTGCAAAAACTGACTGAGATGTAGGACAGAAAATGATATATCAGGTTCAGTATGTTGAAGGAAATTAAATTTTCCTATCAGTCTCCTGTACTTGCTAGGATCTAAGAGACGCTTCCCCACATCAACGACTAGTTTAATATTTGAATCCGATGGAGTAGAAACTAGGGTGAAGTAATCACAATGAAACTCTGCTAGAAGATCAGAGGTATACTTATGCTTGCTCATATTATACCCCTGTCAGTGCGAAGTAATCTCCAACCCCTGAAAATAGTGGACAGATCCTAGATCTTTAATCTTGAACTTGGCATCAAAGAAAGCTTTCAGAGAATTCAGTTCAACAAGGTCATCCCTTGCCAAAAGAATATCATCCACATAAATGGAAACTACCACTAATGAAGCACCAGAATACTTAGTGAATAATGAATAGTCATTTTTGCTTGAAATGTAGCCTCTTGAAAGCCAAAAATCAGACAGCTTTGAAAATCACTTTCTAGATGCTTGCTTGAGGCTATAATGTAACGACCTGATCGGTCGTTTTATATAATTGTTCTTTTAAAACCCTTTTATTGCTTCACACTTTTGTGTTTATGTTTTTATGACTTGCGGGGTTGATTATTTTTGTACCGAGAGGCTTTCGGGTTGATTTGAACCCTTGATTATAGACTTAGAAGTTTAAATTTAAAAATATTGACTGAACTTTGACTTTTATGAAAATGACTCAGGAACTATGTATTTACGGCTCTAATAGCTTTGTATCATGATTTCGGACGTGGGTGTATGCTCATAATTGACTTTGGAAGTCCGTAGGTTGATTTGTGTTGTTTTGCCGAAATTCGGCAATTTTAAATTGAAATGTTTGACCGTAGGTTGACTTCTAGATATTGAGCTCGAAAATTAATTTTAGAACTTGGAATAAGTCCTCTATGGCATTTAGAACTTGTCTGTGAAATTTGGCGTTGTTCGGAGTTGATTTGATAGGATTCAGACGCTTAGTTGAAATCTTAGAAGTTCTTAAAAATCTTTTTGAAAATCATGCGTTTTAGAGTTCTATTCATAATTTTATATGTTATTTTTTATGTTTTGATCATGCGATCACATTTGCATGATGTTTTTATACTTGTGTGGATATTTGGTTTGGATCCCCGAGGGCTCGGGTGAGTTTCAGACGCTTAGCAGAGTGTTGTTAGAATTGGAAGTTTGCTTCTTCTTTTTTCTGCAGACCTCTGATCTCGTATTTGCGAGATTTTGGTTCGCATTTGTGAAGTCAGGTCAAGACTATTGGATTTGCATTTGTGAAGTATGCTGGGATGGGCTAGGATCACAATTGCGATGATTAGGTCGCAATTGCGAGGGCAACAGTGGTCACAAATGCGATCCAGCCTTCGCATTTGCAAAGAGTCCCTCAAGCCTTCAATGCTGCAATTGCGAGGATTTATTCTCAATTGCAAGGGTTCAAAATTACAAACCCATGTTGTAATTGCCCCATCTGCAACTGATCAAATAATTGGGAGATGGGATTCTTGAGTTCATTCTCTCATGTTTGAACCCTAGGCTCGGTAGGTGGCGATTTAAGAAGGGATTTTCACCTACAAACCTTTTGTAAGTGATTCTAATCTAATTCGAATCATACTATCAACTTATCTTAGATTTAAAACTAATCACATATATGAACTCGTGGGGTCATGGATAGACGAAATCTACCATTAGACCGGGTTTTGATCGGTAAGCCCCAGGTTGACATTTGTTGGCTTTTTGGGAAAATTTTAAAATTCTTAACTTCATCTATTGCAATTGAATTTCCTAGTATTTTTTTGATGATATTGAGTCGATTTTGGTTAGATTTGAGCCGTTTGGAGACAGATTACAAGGGGAAAACTATTTTCGTGTATTGAATTGGAATAATTGTGGTAAGTATCTTGCCTAACTTTATGGGGGAGGAGGGGGGACTTGCCCTTAGGATTAACAACGTTCTATTCAATTGCACTAAGTGGAATTCGTGTATGCAAGGTGATGAGTGGGTACGCGGGTTGTACGTAGTATTTGATCGGTTTAGGTTACTTAGACTGTTTCCATGCTTTAATTGAAATTCTATATTATGTTCAAAATTCTCATAGTTAAATCATTCTTAATTGTGTTAGACTATCCTTAAATGCCTTAGTTGACTTATTTAGTAATTGTTCTCCATTTTACTTGCTAAATTGCTCCCATGCTTTAGTTGAACTTGGTGTCCCCTTTATCATCACATGTTATCTCTTCATGGTTAATTATCATTATTGAATTAATTATTCATGTTGCCCCTTCATTTGTTGACTTCGGTTATTTGATACTCATTGTTGAAGATTATTTCCTTTATTATGATTTAGTCTTATCTAATATCATAGTTGCACATTGTTTTCTCATTGTGGAGTTATTTGATGTTGCGGTTGTGTAAATTGTTAATATGTTGAGGTGATGTTAGTTATTGTTGAAACATCTATCCTATTGAGTATTTTCTATCCATTATTGTTATTGATATTCTCGTATATGTTGTGTTGGATCCACAGGCTATTGTTGTAGAAATATTAATAATGTTGTTGTTGGTAAGTTGCGATGTGTGGGTACTTGTAGTGTGAGTAGTTAATGTGATGTGATATTGATGCGCATGCGGCGGTATAATGTGGTACTTATATGCGTGATTGCTTGTGGGGGAACTACGTGAAGCAACATGACGTCATAAGGTGCGCTAAAGTGCGTGTACCTATTTCGAAAAACTATTTTCAAAACCTATTTTCAAATGTAAGGATCACGCGGCGGCATAATGAAGGATTGTGGTTGAAATTGCTAAATGTGAATATGAGGTGGTACCTTGGTTGTTATTCTTGATTATACGAGGCGGTACATCGGTTTATTTTCATTATACATGAGGCGGAACCTCGTTGTATTTCTTGCTGTTATTTCATGTTGCAAAGTGTCTTGGAAGGAATATTTTTTGTTGCTTCATTTGTTATTATTCTAGTAGTTGTAGTCTATACATGATCTTTGTATCACTTTAGTTTATTCTTCCATGCTAATTCTACTGTCGATTTTCCTGTATTAGATCATGATATCATCCTTTTCCCTATTAGTTGCTTTATTACTTCCCGTTTTATATATGTATTTTATTTTATACTGTCTATTTCATATTCTAGTAGTTGTCTTGACCTGACCCCTCACTACTCTACTGAGGTTAGGCTTGATATTTGTTGGGTACCGTTGTGGTGTACTCATACTATGCTTCTGCACATCTTTTTGTGTAGATCCAGGTACGTCTGCTCTTGCTGGTAGATAGAGATTCCTGCTAGTTATTTTATCGGAGACTTCAAGGTATGCCTGTTCGAGGTATGCAGGCCTCAGAGTCACCTTCCTTTATCCTCATTGACTATTGTATTTTCTTTCAGATCGTGATGTAGTAGTTACTCTTGATATACTCTGTAGAGCTTATGATCGATTCCACCGATTTTGGGGTGTGCAGTGTGAGACTCGATTTTCAAAAGGTAAATCTATTGTTCATTTATTTTCTCCAATTTGTTAATTCATATATGTTCAATTTTTATTATTGTTAAGCTTACCTAGTCGTAGAGACTATGTGCCATCACGATATCCTACTGTCACGACCCAAAAACGACTGTCGTGATGGCACCTATTATGGAACAAGGCAAGACTCAACTCAATATTTCCAACACTGCAAAAACACTTTTAGAAATAACGACGGAACGATTTAACATTTAAAGAAAACCTTTTTAAAACAGAATTATCCTAAACACGATACAACTATCCCAAAACTGGGTCGCCACTGAGCACATGATAGGTGCCATCACGATAGAGGTTGATTACAGACTCCGGAGGGGCTCCTACTTCCCAAGCGCTATCATAACATCAATATATCAACTGCGGCGTGCAGCCTGATCCTATATCTATCACTCACAATTGGCTCTCGGCCTCACTCAGTCATCAACCTCTCCAGTGTAACTCATGGGCCCAAAATATCATGAAACTAGCTCGAAACAGTAATATGATAATTCAATAGATAGCAACTGAGATTGGTATATGACATAAAATGAATGTATATGACTGAGTGCGAATATCAGTAAAGCAATAAAGTGACACAAGAAACGACCACTTTGGGTCTCAACAGTACCGCCAATAAGACTAAACATGATATCTATTATGATTGACAGCTTAATTACTTTACCATATGATAAGGACACAAATATGATCCAGATATTATCACTACACAGTGCCATGGAATCAACCAGGTCATAATTCTCATGGTGCACGCGCGCACGCCCATCACTTGGCATGTGCGTCACCTCAATACCAATCACATAATACATATTTCGGGGTTTCGACCCCTCAGAACCAAGTTTGAAAGCATTACTTACCTCAACTACGCAAAAGTTCTACTCCAAAATGCCCTTGCCTCTCAAATCGGTCTCCAAATGCCCCGAATCTAGTCACAAGCAATATGGTGTGATCAATATAGGCTAAAGGAACCAATTTCACAAAGAAAGCATGAAATTCTACCCAAAATCCGAAATCGGCCCGAACCCGGCCCTTGGGCTCACGTCTCGAAATCCGACAAAAGTCACAAAATCCGAAATCCCAATCAATCACAAGCCTAACCATAAAAAATTACTCAAATCCGATAACAAGATCCTATTCAAAATTCTAACTCAAGATTTCTTCCTGTTTTCCCCCAATTTCTCACCACAAATCACAAATTAGATGATAAAATTAAAGATGTAATCATGGGATTTAACTAAAACCAAGTAGGAATCACTTAGACCAATCAACTCCACGAAAATCTCTCGAAGAATCGCCCAGTTCCGTGTTCTCTAGCTCTGAATGTGAAAAATGGGTTTAAACCCTCGTTTTTAAAATTAATATTGTCTGCCCAGATTTCCTTCTTCGCGAACGCGACTGCCCTCTCGCGTTTGCATAGACCAACTCAGACTGCCTCCTAATTATATCTTCGCGAACGCTAAAATTTACAAGCTCAACTCATCGCGAACGCGGCCCATACCTCGCGAACGCGTAGACCAAAGACCTGGGGTCCACAACTACCTCATTTCTCTTCGCGAATGCGACACCACTCACGTGTTCGTGATGTACACACAGACCACACCTTCACGTTCGGCTCCTATCCTTCGAGAACGAGTAGAAAAAATCCTCCCAGATCACATTTACCCTTCACGAATGCGAGACTCCTCTCGCAAACGCGTAAGAGAAAACCAGAAAATGCACACCAACAGATATCATCCATTAACCAAAGTCTAAAAATGATCCGTTAACCACTCGAAATTCACCCCAGGTCCCCGGGATCTCAACCAAACATACCATCAAGTCCCAAAACACTATATAAACTTATTCGAATCCTCAAACCACCTCAAATAGCATCAAAAACACGAATTATACACGAATTCAAGCCTAATGAACTTAAAAATTTCCGAATTCTACAATGATGCCGAAACCTATCAAATCATGTCCGATTAACCTCAAATTTTGCACACAACTCAATAATGACACCACGAACCTACTCCAACTTCTGGAAATCCAATCCGACCCTGATATCAAAATTTCCACTACCGGCCAAAATTGCCAAAATTCTAACTTTTGCCAATTCAAGCCTAATTCTACTACGGACCTCCAAATCACCTAACAGAACCATCAAAATTCAAATCCGAGGTCCTTTACACATAAGTCGACATCCGGTCGACTTTTCCAACTTAAGCTTCCAATTAAGAGACTAAGTGTCTCAATTTACCCCAAAAATCACTATGGACCCGAACCAACCAATCTGGTAAGACATATAACAGTTGTAGAACACAAAAGAAGCCGAAAAATGGGGGAACAGGGCTATAACTCTAGAAACGACCGACCGGGTCGTTACATCCTCCCCCTCTTAAATAAATGTTCGTCCTCGAACGAGTCTAGAAACATACCTAGAGTCTCATATAGGTGTTGATATCTGCTCTGCATCTCCCGCTTGCTCTCCCAAGTGGCCTCCTCCACGGGCTGACCTCTCCACTGCACCTTCACTTAAGCTATATCCTTTGACCTCAACTTTCGAACCTGCCGCTCTAAAATGGCCACCGACTCTATATCATAAGTCATATCACCATCCAACTGAACCGTGCTGAAATCCAAAACATGCACGGATCAGCGATATACTTTTGTAGCATAGAAACATGAAATACTGGATGCACACTGGATGCACACTCGACAAGTTAGGTGGCAAGTCAAGCTTGTAAGCCACTTCCCCGATCCTCTGAAGTACCTCAAAAGGCCCAATGAACCGAGGGCTCAACTTGCGCCTC
Organism: Nicotiana knightiana; assembly: GCA_005239525.1. Classification (NCBI taxonomy): domain Eukaryota; kingdom Viridiplantae; phylum Streptophyta; class Magnoliopsida; order Solanales; family Solanaceae; genus Nicotiana; species Nicotiana knightiana. Next base: position 3,547 of record ML405245.1, on the reverse strand, counting down.
TTCACAAACCTCATAACACGCTTCATGGGTGATACCTTCAGCAGAACCTTCTCCCCGACCATGTAAGACACATCACAAACTTTTGTATCAGCATAGCTATTTTTCCTAGACTGCGCCGTGCGAAGCCGCTCCTGAATCGATTTCACCTTGTCTAATGCATCCTGGACCAAGTCTGTACCCAAGAGCCTAGCCTCATCCGGCTCAAACCATCCCACTGGAGATCTACACCGCATCCCTTATAAAGCCTCAAACAGAGCCATCTGAATGCTTGACTGATAACAGTTGTTATATGCAAACTCCGCGAGCGGTAGAAACTGGTCCCATGAACCCCCAAAATCAATGACACAAGCGCGTAACCTGTCCTCCAATATCTGGATAGTGCGCTCGAACTGTCCGTCCATATGAGGGTGAAAGATTGTGTTCAACTCCACCTGAGTACCTAACTTTTGATGCACGGCTCTCCAAAACTGTGATGTAAATTGTGTGCCTCTATCTCAAATGATGGAAACTGGGACACCATGTAGGCGAACAATCTCTCGGATTGAAATCTCAGCAAACCGCTCTGAAGAATAAGTAGTACCAACTGGAATAAAGTGCACGAACTTGGTCAACCGATCCACAATCCTCAAAGTCCGTAGGAGCCCAACTACGAAATCCATGGTGATCCGCTTCCACTTCCACTCCGGGATCTCTAACCTCTGAAGCAATCCACCCAGTCTCTGATGCTCATACTTTACCTGCTGACAATTGATACACCAAGCTACAAACCCAACTATGTCTTTCTTCATCCTTCTCCACCGATAGTGTTGTCTCAAATACTGGTATATCTTCGCGGCACCCGGATGGGTGGAATACCGCGAGTTGTGGGTCTCCTCAAGAATCAACTCCCGTAGCCCATCCACATTGGGCACACATATCCGGCCCTACATCCTCAACATGTCATCATCACCAATAGTCACATCCCTAGCATCACCTAGCTGAACCCTGTCCTGGAGGAAAAGTAGGTGGGGGTCATCATACTAACGCTCCCTGATACGATCCTAAAGAGAAGACCAAGAGACCACGCAAGCCAATACTTGACTCGGCTTAGAAATATCTAACCTGACAAACTGTCTAGCTAAGGTCTGAATATCCAATGCCAATGGCCTCTCTGCTACTAGAAGATACACTAAGCTCCCCAAGCTCTCTGCCCGGTGATTCAAGGCATCGGGCACCACATTGGCCTTCTCGGGGTAGTACAAAATAGTGATATCATAGTCCTTAAGAAGCTCCATACACCTCCACTGACGCAAGTTAAGATCCTTCTGCTTGAACAGATGCTGCAAACTCCGGTGATCAGTATAAATCTCACAATGAACACCGTACAAACAGTGTCGCCAAATCTTCAAGGCATGAACAATAGTTGCTAACTCAAGGTCATGGTCAGGATAGTTCTTCTCATGAGTCTTCAATTGGCGCGAAGCATAAGTAATAACTCTACCCTCCTGCATCAGAACACACCCAATACCCATTCGTGAAGCATCACAATACACTGTGTAAGAACCAGAAGCTGATGGCAGAACCAGAATTGGAGTCGTAGTCAAAGCAGTCTTGAGCTTCTGAAAGTTCTCCTTGGGAATGGAGCACCCTTTTGGGTTAATTTGGTCAAGAGCAATGTATTAGATGATAAATCCTCCACAAAAAGACGGTAATAGCCCACCAAACCAAGAAAGCTCTGAATCTCCGCGTGGACGGTCTGGGCTAACTCTTCACCGCCTCTATCTTCTTTGGATCCACCTGAATACCCTCACTGGATACCATGTTCCCCAAGAACGCCACCGAACTGAGCCAAAACTCACACTTAGAGAGCTTTGCATAAAGCTTCTCCTCCCTCAATTGCTGTAACACAATCCTCATATGCTGGGCATGCTCCTCCTAGCTACGAGAGTACACTAGGATGTCATCAACGAATGTAATAATGAACGAGTCCAGATAAGGCTGAAACATATTGTTCATCAAATGCATGAACGCTGATGGGGCATTGGTCAACCCAAAATACATCACAAGTAACTCATAATGGCCATATCGGGTCCTGAAAGCTGTCTTAAGAATATCCAAATGCCGAATCTTTAGATGGTGATACCGTGACCTCAAATAAACCTTGGAGAATACCCTCGCTCCCTAAAGCTGTCAAATAGATTATAAAAACGTGTCAAAGGATACTTGTTCTTGACTGTGACCTTGTTCAACTGCTTATAATCAACGCACATCCTCATAGTACCATCCTTCTTCTTTACAAATAGAACCGGTGCACCCCAAGGTGACACGCTAGGCCGAATAAACCCATTATCAAGGAGTTCCTGAAGTTGTTCCTTCAACTCCTTCAGCTTCGCCGGTGCCATACGATACGGTGGAATAGAAATGGACTGAATGCCCCGCACCAAATCAATACAAATTCAATATCCCTGTCAGGCGGGATGCTCGGAAAGTCTGCAGAAAACACATCCAAAAAATCACGCACCACAGGAACATAATCAATAGTAGGGGCTTCTGCACTAATATCTCTCACAAAGGCCAAATATGATAGACAATCCTTCTCAACCATCCGCTGAGCTTTCAAGTATGAAATCACTCTACTGGGAACATAGTCTATAAAACCGCTGATCACGCTCAACTATGTCTTCTATAAAGACTAAACGGGCGTTGCAAATATAAATCTGGGGTATTAAGCCCAAAGTCGATCCCACGAAGAATTGAACGTGTCAATTGAGTTTATTAAATACTAAACTGGTGTTTA
>ML405243.1:0-39462 GCA_005239525.1 Nicotiana knightiana | reverse complement strand
CGTCTTAACATCCATTTGATGAATTTCAAGACCATAAACTGCAGCTAACGCTACTAACGTTCGTATGGACGTAATTCTTGTAACTGGAGAGTATGTATCAAAATAGTCAAGACCTTCTCGTTGTCTATACCCTTTGACCACAAGTCTTGCCTTATATTTGTCAATAGTGCCATCATCTTTCATTTTCCTCTTAAAGATCCATTTAGAACCCAACAATTTATTTCCAGGAGGAAGATCAACCAATTCCCATGTATGGTTGTTCAATATGGATTTCATTTCTCTATTGACTGCCTCTTTCCAAGACAAAGATTCCGAAGAAGACAAAACTTCTTTAAATTTTCGAGGCTCATTTTCCAATAAGAAAGTCACAAAATCTGGTCCAAATAAAGTAGACGTTCTTTGACGTTTACTACGTCTTGGATCGTCCTGATTAAATGTACTTTCTTTTGTTTCTTCCCGAGGTCGTTTAGATACTTCACCAATCGACTCACATTCCTTTTTATACGGATATATATTTTCAAAGAACTCATCATTATCTGATTCTATAACTGTATTATTATAAATGTCGGGATTTTCTAATTTATGAACTAGAAATATATATGCTTTACTATTGGTCGCATATCATATGAAAACACAATCAACGATTTTCGGTCCTATTTTTACCCTTTTGGGTTTAGGAAATTGCACTTTTGCCAAACACCCCCACACTTTAAAATAATTCAAGTTGGGCTTCCTTTATTTTCATTTTTCATATGGAATGGATTGTGTTTTGCTATGGGGTAATCGATTTAGTATTCGGTTAGTCGTAAGAACGGTTTCCCCCACAAGTTTTGTGGCAAACCAGAACTTATCAACAATGCGTTCATCATCTTCTTTAATGAACGATTCTTTCTTCCCGCAATCCCATTGGATTGNATTCATATTCACCACCCCTATCACTTCTTATCATTTTGATTTTCTTGTTAAGTTGCGTTTCAACTTCATTTTTGTATTGCTTGAATGCGTCTATTGCTTCATCTTTACTATTAAGTAAGTAAACATAGCAATATCGATTACCGATGTCAATAAAAGTTATGAAATACTTCTTTCCACCACGAGATGGTATTGACTTCATGTCGCAAATATCTATGTGAATTAAGTCTAAATGATTTGAATTCCTTTCAACTGACTTATAAGGATGTTTAACATACTTAGATTCCACACATATTTGACATTTTGATTTGTCGCATTCAAACTTAGGCAATACTTCCAAATTAATCATTTTCCGCAAGGTTTTATAATTGACATGACCCAAACGTATATGCCATAATTCATTTGACTCAAGTAAGTAAGACGAAGCTGAAATTTTATTATTATTCTCAAAAACCATTACATTCAGCTTGAAAAGGCCCTCAGTGAGGTAACCTTTTTCCTACAAACATTTCGTTCTTACTTATTACAACCTTATCGGATACAAAAACACACTTAAAACCATTCTTAACAAGAAGTCCAGCAGAGACTAAGTTCTTTCTAATCTCGAGAACATGAAGGACATTGTTCAAAGTCACCACCTTGCCATAAGTCATTTTCAGAAATATCTTCCCACATCCTTTAATATTGGTCGTTGCAGCATTTCCCATAGAAAGTGTCTCTTCGATTCCAACAGGAGCATATGTAGCAAAAGCTTCTCTAACAACATATACATGGCGAGTGGCTCCAGAATCAATCCACCACTCCTTAGGATTTCCCACTAGGTTGCATTCAGAAAGCATAACACACAAGCCATCAACATCTTCGTGCTTTTCAACCATGTTTGCTTGACCTTTCTTCTTGTCTTTCTTCGGAGCACGACAATCTGTAGATTTGTGTCCAGCTTTCCCACAATTGTAGCAATTTCTGTTGATCCGCTTCTTGCTTGGGTTGCTTTTCGGTCCAGAAGTCTGCTTCCTCTTTCTCTTATTTTAGAAGTATCCACAACAATGTTTGCTCCCATTATTGTTGAGTTTCCACGGCCTCTCTTTTCAGCAGCTTTGTTGTCCTCTTAGATTCTCAACCGAATAATGAGATCATCAAGCAACATCTCCTTGCATTTTTGGTCAAGTAGTTTTTGAAGTCCTTCCACAAAGGAAGCAACTTTTCAATCATTGCTGCTACTTGGAATGCTTCATTGATTACAAGACCTTCAATGAAAATTCTGTTAGTAAAAATGCTAAAATTACTACTTTCAACATTAGTATTAATTCGACTTATACCTTCAACAAGGAGATCGTGAATAATCACTTGCAATTCCTGGACTTGGGTAATAATAGACTTGCTATCTACCATTTTGTAGTCCAAAAACTTAGCAGCAACGAATTTCCTCAACCCGACATCTTCAGTTTTGTATTTCTTTTCAAGCGCAGTCCACAATTCTTTTGACATCTCCACACCACTGTAGACGTTATACAGATCATCCTCCAATCCGCTAAGAATATAATTCTTGCACAGAAAATCAGAATGCTTCCACGCCTCAATCACGATAAAGTGTTCATTCTCTGGATCTTCATCGAGCAGAACATGAACAACTTCCTTAATGAACTTCTGTAGACTTAAATTAGTCAAGTAGAAGAACATCTTCTGTTGCCACTGCTTGAAATCAATCCCGAAATTTTTTCGGGTTTTTCCGTCGGTGCCAACGCCGGTGTTCGGCTTGCGGATGCATTGGCAGTCATCATAGGAACAGCCTGGTTCCCGTTGTCATTAGTCATTTCTGTAAAAGAATGACACAAACAAATGTTAAAATCACGTAGATTTTAAACTCCAACGGAGTAGAAAACCACAAAGGTTTTAATCTCCAGAACAGTGAATATAACACAAATACAGATGTCACGACCCCAAATCCCAACAGGCCGTGATGGCGCCTATCGAGGAACTAGGCTAGCCAATCATCACATAACTACACACTTATTTTGATCAAATAACGCAATATCATTAAATATCAGCATAACAAGCATTAAAATTTTAAGTCTTTAGGCAAATATAAAATAATCCACTGTCTAAACAATTCCCCCCGGGGCTGGAGTCAACATGGTCACGAGCATCTAAGAATATAACTAACTCTACTAATGTATTAATAAATGTCTATGAATCAAATGCTAATACTATAAGAAGAAGGGAAGTGGAGAAGCTGCGGACGCTGAACAACTACCTCGAAATCCCGTAAATGCTGCTGATAACGAACGAATATGGCTATTTCTCCGCACTAGTACCTGGATATGTACACAGAGGTACATTGAGTAATGATGAGTACGCCAACTCAGTAGTAATGAAAATAAATCACAGTCTGAGAATAAGAAACACATAGCACAAATACACCAATACACAAAACAATAAAATTCCACGGCTAGATAAGGTATATAGAAGTTCAAACCAGTTTCCGTAAAAATTATTTAAAACAAGTATATTTTCCAGTATTTCTCAGTAAAACTCCCAAAAATATCAGTCGGAAAAATGAAGTGAATCATAATAAATATCATCAAAAATATGCACCTTGGGCCATAATCATCACTCATCAATATTCCTTTCAGCACCTCACCATCACTCTATAACAGTCACTCAGCACCTCACAGTCATTCAGTATCAGCCCCTCAGGCATCTTCACTGTCACTCATGCCTCTCAATCACTCGGCACTCGCACTCAGTAGGTACCCCCGAGTGTGTACAGGCTCCGGAGGGGCTCCTACAGCCCAAGCGCTATAAACAAGCCAAATCATGGCATCAATAACTCTCAGTCACTCGGTCTCTCTCATATCATAACATCCTCACAATATTGGCCCTCGGCCTCACTCAGTCAGACACTCTCAATATGCCACTCGGGCCATAAATAAACAGGGTTCTCGACCCAAAACAGTATTTCATTTCAAGAACTAATATCAACAAGCTCTGAGTGTCAAAACAATTTATCAGGAAAGACTGAATGTAAAATCATAATTTCTAAGTGAGGAATTATCAGGAAAATATCCCCAAGGGGTTAAAACAGATCGACACTAGGCCCCACATATGTCTTACAATCCAATTATATTAAAACATATCAATACTATAAAGAATAGGCTTTAAAAGCAGTTTCGCAACTCAATAGTTGCCTAAAAAGGAAACATATTTCCAAATTTCCAGTTCGTGCACGCCCCACACTCGTCATCCAGTGTGTGCATCACTACAAAACCGTGAAAGGATGTAAAGTATGGGGTTTCATAATCTGAAATGTTCTTCATCATCTCACGAGTCCGTACATATAAAGAACGCTAAAATCGGAGTTCGTTTGACCCCTCAACTCGACCCCTAAAGGTCTCATAATCTCAAGCCGTAACTCCATCTTTTTCTATTGATTTTCATGAATTAAACACTGATATTTGATCCTTAATCACATATAATTGAGTATTAGGGTCCAAAATCCTTACCTCAATGAAGAACAATGATTTCCTTTCTTCAAAATCGCCTCAAAAGCTCTCTTTTCGTACAAAAATGGTGAAAAAGTGGGTATTGGTCGCGGAGGGTTTACTTTTATACTGTCCAGAATTTTCGTAGTACTGTTCACGCATTTTACTGTTCACCTATTTTACTGTTCACCCGAGTACTGTTCACCCCAGTTATTGTTCATGTCGTTGTGAAAAAAATGCAACAGCTTTTCTTTTAGTTTAAATTGATCTGTTAACCTTTCGAAATCCACCCGAGGCCCTCGGAAATCTCAACAAATATACCAACACGTCCCATAACATTAGTCAAACTTATTCGAGCCTTCGAAACACCAAAAACAACATCAAAAATACCAAAATCACATCAAACTCAAGCCTGTGAACTTTGAAATTCCTAAATTCTACCAACAACGCCGAAACCAACCAAAACACATCCGATTGACCTGAAATTTTGCACACATATCCAAAATGCTATTACGAACCTGTTCTAACTTCCGGAATTCAATTCCGACCCCGATAGCCTATTTTCCACTGCCGATCAAAAATCATCAAAAACTAACTTTCGCCAATTCAAGCATAATTCTACACCGGACATCACAAAAATATTCCGAACACACTCCGAAGTCCCAAATCAGCTAACAAAGCTATCCGAGCCATAAAATCTGCATTCCGAGATCTTTTACCAATAAGTCAACTCTTAGTTGACTTTTTTAACTCTAAAGCTACTTTTAGAGGCTAAGTGTCTTAACTCCTTCTAATGAACCTGATCTAACCAAATCTAACACATCCTAAACAGTATAACCAAACTATGACAAGGCAATAACAGCAAATATAATGCAAATTTTGTGTAACGACCGACCGAGTCGTTACATTCTCCCCCTCTTAAATAAACATTCGTCTTCGAACGGGTCTAGAAACATACATGGAGTCTCAAACAAGTGAGGGTATCTGCCCTGCACCTCCCGCTCGGTCTCCCAAGTAGCCTCTTCCACTGGCTGACCTCTCCACTGAACCTTCACCGAAGCTATATCCTTGGACCTCAACTTTCTGACTTCGCGAGCCAAAATAGCCACGGGCTCAACCTCATATGACATATCATCCTCGAGCTTAACTGTGCTGAAGTCCAAGACATGAGAGGGGTCACCAACATACTTCCTGAGCATCGACACAAGAAATACTGGATTAACACTCGACAAGCTAGGTGTCAAGGCAAGTCTATAAGCCACCTCCTCAACCTTCCGAAGCACCTCAAAAGGACCAATAAATCGAGGACTCAGCTTTCCCCTCTTTTCGTACCTCATAACACCCTTCATGGGTGATACCTTCAGCAGTACCTTATCACCTTCCATAAATGACACATCTCGGACCTTCCGGTCCACATAACTCTTCTGCCTAGACTGTGCCGTGTGAATTCGCTCCTGAATCAACTTCACCTTTTCCAACACATCCTGAATCAAATCTGTGCCCAATAGCTTAGCCTCACCGGGCTCGAACCAACCAACCGGAGATCTACACCTCCTACCATATAAAGCCTCATACGGGGCCATCAGAATACTGGACTGGTAGCTGTTATTATATGCAAACTCCGCTAATAGCAAAAACTGATCCCGTGAACCACCAAAATCAATCACACAAGCACGTAACGTGTCCTCCAAAATATGAATAGTCCTTTCCGACTGCCCGTCGGTCTGAGAATGAAATGCAGTGCTCAACTCTACCTCAGTACCCTTACCTTTCTGTACGGCCCTCCAAAATTGAGATGTGAATTGTGTGCCTCTGTCAGAAATGATAGAAACTTGAACCCCATGCAATCAGACAATCTCCCTGATGTAGATACTCGCTAACCGCTCCGAAGTATAAGTAGTACTGACAGGAATGAAGTGCGCAGACTTGGTCAACCTATCCACAATGATCCAAATAGCATCGAAACCCTTCGAAGTCCGTGGAATTCCAACTACAAAGTCCATAGTGATCCGCTCCCACTTCCACTCCGGAGTATCTAACCTCTGAAGTAACCCACCTGGTCTCCAGTGCTCATACTTGACTTGCTGGCAGTTGAGACACCGTGCTACATACTCAACAATATCCCTCTTCATCCGCCTCCACCAATACTGTTGTCTCAGATCCTGATACATCTTCGCGGCACCCGGATGAATGGAATACCGCGAGCTGTGAGCCTCTGCTAATATCAACTCTCGAAGACCATCCACATTGGGCACACAAATACAACCCTACATCCTCATAACACTGTCATGAGTCACATCCCTGGCATCATCTCGACGGACCCTATCCTGAAGTACTAACAAATGCGGATCATCATACTGCCGAGCTCTAATCTGATCATAGATAGAAGACTGAGAATCCATGCTAGCTAATACTCGCGGAGGGTCTGACAAATCCAATCTCACTAACTGACCCGCTAAAGCCTGAACATCAAGTGCTAAAGGTCGCTCTGCTACTGAAAGGTAAGCTAGACTCCCCAAACTCTCGGCTCTGCGACTCAAGGCATCGGCCACTACATTGGCCTTTCCCGGGTGATACAAAATAGTAAGGTCATAATCCTTGAGAAGCTCCAACCATCTCCTCTGCCGCAAATTCAAATCCTTCTGCCTCAGCAGATACTACAAGCTACGATGGTCAGTGAAAATCTCACAATGTACCCCATACAAGTAATGCCGCCAAATCTTTAAGGAATGAACAATGGCAGCTAACTCAAGATCGTGCACTGGATAATTCTTCTCGTGAACCTCCAACTCTCTAGACGCGTAGGCAATCACCCTACCGTCCTACATCAATACCGCTCCCAAGCCAACTCTAGAAGCATCACAATAGACTATGTAAGAACCCGAACCAGTAGGCAAAACTAGTACCGGAGTTGTGGTCAATGTTGACTTGAGCTTCTGAAAGCTCTCCTCACACTCATCAGACCACCTGAATGGAGCACCCTTCTGGGTCAATCTGGTCAATGGTGAAGCAATAGAAGCGAATCCTTCCACAAAGCGATGGTAACATCCTGCCAAACCAAGGAAACTCCTAATATCCGTACCTGAGGACGGTCTGGGCCAACTCTACACCGCCTCAATCTTCTTCAGATCAACCCGAATACCCTCACTAGACACCACGTACCCCAAGAAAGCTACTGAACCAAGCCAAAACTCACACTTGGAGAATTTTGCATAAAGTTTCTTCTCCCTCAACCTCTGCAACACAATCCTCAAGTGCTGAGCATGTTCCTTCTAGATATGGGAATAAACCAGGATGTCATCAAAGAATAAAATGACAAAAGAATCAAGGTAAGGTTGAAACACGCTGTTCATCAATTGCATTAACGTGGCTGGGGCATTGGTCAGCCCAAATGACATAACCAGAAACTCATAATGACCATATTTGGTCCTGAAAGCAGTCTTCGGAATGTCAGAGTCCCGAATCCTCAACTGGTGATACCCCGACCTCAAATAGATCTTGGAGAACACCTTAGCTCCCTGAAGCTGATCAAACAAGTCATCAATACGTGGCAAAGGATACCGGTTCTTCACCGTAACCTTATTCAGCTACCTATAATCAATGCACATACGCATGGAGCCATCTTTCTTCTTCACAAACAACACTGGTGCACCCCAAGGTGACACACTCGGCCGGATGAACACCTTATCTAAGAGTTCCTGAAGCTGCTCTTTCAATTCTTTCAACTCTGCTGGTGCCATATCCTAAGGTGGAATAGAGATAGGTTGGGTGTCTGGCACCAAGTCAATACCAAAATCAATGTCCCTATCAGGTGGCATGCCTGGCAGGTCTGCAGGTAATACGTCTGAAAAATCATGGACCACAGGAACAGAATCAACAGAAGGGGTCTCACTACTAACATCCCTCACGAAAGCAAGATAAGATTCACTTCCTTTCTCAACCATACACTGAGCCTTCAAATAAGAAATCACTCTGCTAGGCACATGCTCTATAGACCCTCTCAACTTAACTCTCGAAACTCCGGGCATAGCCAGGGTCACGGTCTTAGCGTGACAATCAAGAATAGCATGACATGAGGATAACCAATCCATGCCCAGTATCACATCAAAATCAACCATAATGAGTAACATCAAGTCCACTCGGGTCTCCAGACCCCCAATAGATATAATAAACGACTGGTACACACGGTCCACAATAATAGTATCGGCCACCGGAGTCGAAACATGAACAAACGTAACTAAATACTCACGAGGCATATTCAGAAAGTGAGCAAAATACGATGAAACATAAGAGTATGTGGAACCAGGGTCAAATAAAGCCAAAGCATCACTGTGACAAACTGAGATAGTACCTGTAATCACCGCATCTGAGGCCATAGCATCAGGCCTAGCCGGAAGTGCATAAATATGTGGCTGGCCTCCACCTGCTCGACCTCCCACTCTAGAGCGGCCTTTAGCTGCCTGACCACCACCCCTGGCTACCTGAGTAGGTGGTGAAGTGACTGGGGCTGAAGTCGAGGGCTGAACCCTCTGCTGAGATGATCCACTAGCACGACGAGGGCAAAACCTCCATCCATGACCAACCTCTCCACACTCAAAGCAACTACCTGGAGCTAGAGATGGGGACTGAAGGGAACCCCTGCCACTATGATAGCCACCGGACGAACCATGCATAGAGGAACCCTGATATGATGATGCTCTGGAGGAGCTCTGAGCTGGAAGGCCGCTAAAAGATGAAAATGAGAGCTGCGGGGACTCTGCCCCGAAGATGTGCCACTATAGGCTGGGCGGACTAGCTGTGGAGGTCTAAATGAACGACCTCTGCTATTTTGAAATTTTCCTCTAGAAGGGGCACCACTGAAGCTACCTTGATCCCCGAGGCCTCTTGGCCTCCCTCTCCTCACGCTCCTGCCTGCGAACCGACTCAATGTCCGAGCTATATCAACCACCTACTCAAATGTTGCTCCATACACCCTCTCTCTGGTCATCAAAATGCGAAGCTGATACGTGAGACCATCTACAAACCTCCTGATCTTTTCCCTCTCAGTAGGGACTAACTCCGAAGCATGTCTAGCCAACTCGGAAAACCTCATCTCGTACTGAGTAACTGACAACTCTCCCTGGCGCAGCTGCTCAAACTGTCTGTGCTGCTTCTCTATATGGGACTGAGGAACATACTTCTCCAAAAAGAGCATGGAGAACTGCTTCCAGGTGAGTGGTACTGAACCAACCGGCCTACGCCTCTCAAATGCCTCCCACCAAGTGAAAGCAGCACCAACAAACTGAAATGTAGCAAATGAGACCCCGCTGGTCCTCTAGCACTTATTTAGAAACCCTTAGGCATTCTTGCCCTCTGTACCGCTGAAAGTCAGAGGCTGAAGTCTGCTGAATCTCTCTAGCCTGTGCTGCTCATCCTCAAGCATAGCAGGAACCACATAGTGCTGAACTAGGGCAACTGGCTGGGCTATGACTAACCCCGGTGCCTTAATACCCTGTACAACCGGCTCAGGTGTCCGGGCAGCTGGAGTTTGAATGCCTCCCCCCGCCTGAGCTGCAGTGGCAGTAGTAGACATAGCAACTGCCTGAGCTAAACTGGTACATACCGTCAATATCTGAGCCAGGTTCTCCTGAAGACCCGAAATAATAATAGGCACTGCCGGTGCCTGAGCCTGTCCCGCTGGAGTACCCTCAACGGGAACCTGATCCTGAGTGATAGGAGGATCTTGTGGTACTGTCCCGGCTGCTGCACGGGCTGGTCCCCTAACTCCACCACGGCCCCGACTCCTTATGGGTCTGGCTGGCGTCTGGTCACCCTGGTCGGTATTGTGTGTTCTCACCATCTGTGAGAGAATGAAACAACGTAAGTTTAGATTTGAAGAACCAATAGATTGGCACGAATAAAATGAGATTTCTTTTTTTCCTAAGAGTTCTGCAGCCTCTCGAAGATAAGTACAGACGTCTCCATACCGATCCGCAAGACTCCACTCAACCTGCTCATGACCGTTGAGTCCTATGTAACCTAGAGCTCTGATACCAACCTGTCACGACCCCAAATCCCAACAGGCCGTGATGGCGCCTATCATGGAACTAGGCTAGCCAACCATCACATAACTACACACTTAGTTTAATCAAGTAGTGCAATATCATTAAATATCAGCATAGCAAGCATGAAAATTTCCTAAGTCTTTAGGCAAATATAAAATAATCCACTGTCTAAACAATTTCCCCGGTACTGGAGTCAACATGGTCACGAGCATCTAAGAATATAACTAACTCTCCTAATGTCATAATAAATGTCTATGAATCAAATGCTAATACTATAAGAAGAAGGGAAGTGGAGAAGCTGCGGACGCTGAACAACTACCTCGAAATCCCAAAAGCTGACGATAACGAACTCGGATGGCTACTGCTCCGAACCAGTACTTGGGTCTGCACACAGAGGTACATGGAGTAATGATGAGTACGCCAACGGGGTAGTAATGAAAATAAATCACAGTCTGAGAATAAGAAACACACAACACAAATACACCAATCCACAAAACAATAAAATTCCACGGCTCAATAAGGTATATAGAAGTTCAAACTAATTTCCGTAAAATTCTTTAAAACAAGTATATTTTCCAGTATTTCTCAGTAAAACTCCCAAAAATATCAATTTGAAAAATGAAGTGAATCATAATCAAAACTCAGTAACATATCATCAAAAATCTACCCCTCGGGCCATAATCATCACTCATAAATATTCCCTCAGCACCTCACCATCACTCTGTAACAGTCACTCAACACCTCACGATCACTCAGTATCAGCCCCTCGGGCATCCTCACTGTCACTCATGCCTCCCAATCACTCGTCACTCGGCACTCGCACTCAATAGGTACCTAGGCTCACTGGGGGTATGTACAGACTCCGGAGGGACTCCTATAGCCCAAGCGCTATAAACAAGCCAAATCATGGCATCAATCACTCTCAGGCACTCAACCTCTCTCACATCATAACATCCTCACAATATTGGCCCTCGGCCTCACTCAGTCAAACACTCTTAACATGCCACTCGGGCCATAAATAAACAGGGTTCTCGACCTAAAATAATATTTCATTTCAAGAATTAATATCAACAAGCGCTGGGTGTCAAAACAATCTATCAGGAAAGACTGAGTGTAAAATCATAATTCTAAGTGAGGTATTATCAGGAAAATAGCCCCAAGGGGTTAAAACGTATCGGCACTAGGCCCCAAACATGGCTTACAACCCAATTATATCAAAACATATCAATACTATAAAGAATAGGCTTTAAAAGCAGTTTCGCAACTCAATAGTTGCCTAAAAAGGAAACATATTTCCAAATTTCCAATTCGTGCACGCCCCACACTCGTCATCCAGTGTGTGCGTCACTCCAAAACCGTGAAAGGATGTAAAGTCCGGGGTTTCATACCCTCAGGACAGGATTTAAAGACATTACTTACCTCAAACTAGCCCGAAAAGCTACTCTACAACCCGCTTGCCTCTCGAATCAACTTCCGAGTGCTCCAAATCTACCAAGATCATATTTTTATCATCAAATTATGCTAAGAGAATGAATTCCAATTGAAAAGTACCAATTTTAGTACAAAACCCGAAATTAGCCAAAACTCGACCCCCAGGCTCGCATCTCGGAACTCAACAAATTTTATACTAAAATGTTCTTCATCATCTCACGAGTCCATACATATAAAGAACGCTAAAATCGGAGTTCGTTTGACCCCTCAACTCGACCCCTAAAGGTCTCATAATCTCAAGCCCCAACTCCATCTTTTTCTACTGATTTTCATGAATTAAACACTGATATTTGATCCTTAATCACATATAATCGAGTATTAGGGTCCAAAATCTTTACCTCAATGAAGAACAATGATTTTCTCTCTTTAAAATCGCCTCAAAAGCTCTCTTTCCGTACAAAAATGGTGAAAAAATGGGTATTGGTCTCGGAGGGTTTATTTTTATACTGTCTAGAATTTTCACGTTACTGTTCGCGCGTTTTACTGTTCATCCGAGTACTGTTCACCTTTCGAAATCCTTTTCGTCTAGTCTAAATTGATCCGTTAACCTTTCGAAATTCACCTGAGGCCCTCGGAAATCTCAACAAATATACCAACACGTCCCATAACATCATTCGAACTTAGTCGAGCCTTCGAAACACCAAAAACAATATTAAAATACCAAAATCACATCAAATTCAAGCCTATTAACTTTGAAATTCCTAAATTCCACCAATGACGCCGAAACCAACCAAAACACATCTGATTGACCTGAAATTTTGCACACATATCCAAAATGCTATTACGAACCTGTTCCAACTTTCGGAATTCCATTCCGACCCCGATAACCTATTTTCCACTGCCGATCGGAAATCGCCAAAAACTAACTTTCTCCAATTCAAGCCTAATTCTACACCGGACATCACAAAAATATTCCGAACACACTCCTAAGTCCCAAATCACCTAACGAAGCCATCCGAGCCATAAAATCCGCATTCCGAGATCGTTTACCAATAAGTCAACTCTTAGTTGACTTTTTCAACTCTAAAGCTACTTTTAGAGGCTAAGTGTCTTAACTCCTTCTATAACCACTCCGAACCTGAGCTAACCAACTCTAACACATCCTAAACAGTATAACCAACCTATGACAAGGCAATAATATCAAATATAATGCAAATTCTGTGTAACGACCAACCTTGTCGTTACAACATAAAATACAATTAAATTCCTTAAGCTTGTTAGTAAGTTGTATTTGTAAACTAATTCTGGAAAGGATAAAATAACATATAAACAGAAAATGTAAATGAAACTAAAGTTAATCCGAGCCCACTGAATTCATAGTATTTCCTTAAGGAATTTAATCCCCTCCTAGTACCCAAGGTTATGGATTATATCCTCCCAGGATAGAATGAATTACTCACTGGTGTAGTGGTACTTCAAACCCCAGTGTTTCAGCTAACACAAAGTTTGGTAGCAAATCATACTTACTGTTGTTTTCTTTAAAGTTAAAAGTATATAGAAGGAAGGAGGATAAATCAGAAAAATGTATGAAAATTTTGAGGCAATGGATTGGTATTTATAGCCAATGTTGGGCTGAAAACTGAAGAGGTGCAACTCTTCAGAATGGCTGTTTATGCAAAACGGCCATAGCATAAATGCCATAACATAAATGGCTATTTATGCAACAATAAACTGGGAATTCAAGAGGGAGGTTAATTTTCAGTTATAAAATTGAAAAACGAAAAACTGATAATGGACCGTTGGATTTAATATTAATATTCATTTTAATATTAATATTCTGTTATTAAAACGAATATTTAATAATATTTATGTTAATATTTACTATTAATAAATAAATTTGATCCAAAAATTTAATTAATCAATCGATCATTTGACCGAATCTGTGCGAATCCGAAGCCGAAGCCGAGCCGAGCAAGCGACGATAACGACAGCGCGGGGTTTGCCTTCTTCTCAACTCTTTAAGAACTAGAAGAAGAGTAATTGCTTATATACCCATCAAAAACCTCATCCTCTTCCAATATGGGACGATGTCCTTTTGTCAAGGAGGGAAACTCAAATATTTCATTTTCCCTCCATTTCCCATTCACTCTCTTTTAAGCATTAATATGCCTTAAAAACCCAACAAGTATTTTGTCTAACCTCGTCGAAGTAGTAACGAGGCTTTTGTTTTGTTTAAAGATACTTTCTGATAAAACCTGCACCGTAAATCATCAATAGAACTATACTACGATATAATAGAGATGAATACATGAAACAGATACGCAAAACAATAACAGAGTGTTAATAGAGATCACAATCTGGCATCTTCAAATACCTCGACCAATCCTTTCCTTAGAATGAAACCAATAAACCACAACCGTCAATTCTTAACTTTCCTAGCATGAGGAATGTACTCATATATCAAGTCAATTGCACGGCAACACCCTTCATGCTTTTATCTCATCCTCACTCAATTTACGTATAACAGAACAAACAAGATGATAGAAATACCGATAATAGGAATTACAAAGTAGGAAATACATAAGTAGCTATAATGAACGAGGATATACATGTGGGCAACAGTAAAAGACTAGGCGAAAAGCATGTGATGACAGCAATTGGAAACAAGGAATATCAACTTCAACTAACTAGCATGATGGAGGCCTAAGTATAGATATAAAGAATAAGTAGGAAGCACATGATCTTTACAAGTTAACAAGTAGAGGCATGAATGATTAGCATGGTGGAAGGCTTGTACCAAGTGCAACATAATAGATACGATATGAGTGTAATTATAAAAGTAGGGAAGTAGGCATGATATTTGCAAGTTAATCAAGCAGAACATATGAGCGACACAACAATAATTGATATAGAGATAAATGACAGAATCATAGCAACAAGTCACGTCAGATCTGAGATTGCGCCAATAACAACTCAAGGTAAAGACATAAATATATACAAGGGAAAACAGATATCACAACATAATGCATGTCCCTCATCCTCGACTGCACTGAAACACCCATCGTGCCATGACTTCACGATGATATAAAAGTATAACAGTATAGATAAAATGACACGGCAACACGCTTCGTGCTTTACACTTTGTGAGCACCTAATTTTTGACCAAAATCAAAATTTTCACCACTTTTTATTATGTAAATATTATTTTGAGTTTAATCTACATATTTTTACCTTTATTTCATTTTTAGTAGATTTTATTTAAGAAAATTAAAAATCACAAAAATTATATGTTCTTGATTTTAAATATTTAGCTAGTATTTTTTATTTTTATTTTTGCTAATGAGTCATTTTCAAGTGGCAAGATTCCTCCTTATCTCCTCATAACAAACTCACATGCACCTTCTCAACACCTCACCCATTCTTATCATTTCTCCCTAAGAAATACCCACATAATATTTGTAGTATTTAATACCTAGATAGACACACAAAATGAAAGAGAAGACCTAATTTTAATACCTTTCTTATTTTCTCAAAAGAAAAGGACCTAACAAAAAGAACACAAAAAAGGATTCGTCGCCGGACCTCCTCTCCAAAAACCTTCATCGGCCACACCTTCACCAGAGAACCAACCATCCCCCATTTTCGGAGAGCTCTCATCCTCTCAAACTTGAGAGACGCACTGCCGCCATCGGAGGTGATGACTAGCGACGATCATGACTGCTTCACCACCATTATTTCCGTTTGCTCCACCTCTAACCTGTAGATCTAGCCAGAAATGTCCAAGTTTTGGCGATTCCTAGTCCCTCGAGACACTACTCGGTTTGTTCGTTGTTTTTGATATTCACCGTCGATCTGTCTCGCTCTTTTCTCCCTTAAGACGGTGCACGCCGACAGTAGCATCGTTGTACGTGACCTTATTTGCTGGCCAGATTTTTGCCGGAAAATCTGTCCCGGCGAACTCCATTAATCTCAGTCGAGATAACACAACCAAACAACCATCAAAACGAGCCCAAAAAGAAAAAGCTCGGATCCACCCCAAAACGACCTCAAAACAGCTTCATCTCCAAGCTAAAAATAGACCCGAAATCATCCCCAATAACCAGTAAAAGCAGCCACAAATGGCTCGTTCCAGTCTGTTTATTGCCGAGTTTTAAGATCTTCCGGCGAGTTAGAGGTTACCGTTCGAGTTCACCTCCGTTGGTCGGTTCTGGTCGAGACTTGTCCCGCTATTAAGCCTCTGTAACTTCAACATAGTTCATTTGTACAAAAGGTCATTTGATGGAAAAGAATGAATCTTTGAATTTGGTGCATAGAGCTTTCAGCGTAATTCTTTTCAATTCGAAGTATGAACTTCTTCTTCAGGTATGTGGCATGAATGAGTGTTATTGTGTAATTGCAGTCAAAACACCTTATGTTATTTCTCCTTTCAAATAATTCTATGAATTGCTATAGAAACGACTGATAGAAGTAATCTGCTAATGTTCTACTTTTAATGTGTGCCTGCTTTGGAGTTTTTAATATTATTAGTTGTAGTTGGTTTTATGAGTTTGAGCCTTTGTGCATATGTTACTTCAAATTTGGGTTAGTATGGGAATTTGGGTGCATTAATTAAATTATCGTGATTATGTACATGTATGCGTGACATAATTGTGATTTCCATCATTAAAATCAAAGTATGTGTTCGCACAACTTTGGCCAAAAAAATCTTAATAATAATAAAATATTATTAATTGTGTACACGTTCATGTGACACAAGTACGTTTTTAAAAATGAATACTCGTAGAAATGCTTTTAGGAGCGGATTTTAAACTACTATCGTGATTGCGTACATGTTCGCGTGACATGATCCCGATATCAAATAAATCCAAGGTACGCGTTCGCGCATCGTTGACTATTTTTCTTAAATAAACCAAACATCGTAAAATGTGTATACTTATGCGTGACATGATTTTCGACATACCAAACTAAATGGGTACACGTACGCGTAACTCGCATTAAGGTAATTCTTTAGACAAATCAAGTGATTAATAACGGTAAAAGGATAAATACACATAGGTCCTAAAATGAGTAATTAGATAAAATAAGGCAAGTATGAATCATTAAGTGACCGTGCTAAAATCACGAAATTCGGAAGTTCCTAACATCTTCTCCCGGGTTAACAGAATTTCTTACCTAGTTTTTCTGATTTCGCAGACTCTAAACGAAGTCAAATTTTCCTCGATTGGGATTTAAAATAAACCGATGACTTGGGACACCATACGTTATTCCATGTGGCAACTCTGAAATAAATAAATAATCCCATTTTGATTAATATCACTTTAATTGAAAAAACTCCTGCTATCCCCCTTTCGGGAAAAAGGAGGTGTGACAGCTCTGGCGACTCGGCTGGGGAATAGAACCCAGAATCTCTGGTTCAGAATTCAAGAATTCGAGCTTGTAATGTGATTTTTACCTGACTTTATTGATTGTTGATATTACTGTATTTGTGAGCCTAATGTGCTAATTGCTGCTAATTTACTGCTTTGATATTATTTGAACTGTATTAAAATGACTTCTAACGCCTCCCTTTTGAGTCTTCTAAAAATGGTGCACACGTTGGCGTGACCCTCTTTTCTGTTAGAGTTCGTACCAAATAAGAATGAGGATGGATCAGCCACTAGGCCGGATAGACTTTCGTGCTCCCGGTACGTCGCTCCCACCTCGGCTCGAGTTGTCCACTCGGGTAAGCCAGGTCTAGAATACATCCCTAACTTCATGCTGGATCCCTAGTAGGAACGATTATTTGCTTCACGTGCATTTGACTTAGGGGACTCTACACAGAAGTTGGGTCCGTCTAGGACAGGTATACACGAAATGAAAGACTATCCTGATACAGCTTACCTGCTACATGTGCATTTATTTGTTTCGGTTTGTGTGTTGACTGGCTTAAGAAATAAAAATAATAGAAAAACCAAGAGTGAGATAGAATAGAAAATTCACCGGTTCTGAAAACCCTGGTATTTGGAAATTCCTCGAAACTCTATCAAAAATTTTGAAAAAAGAGAGAAGAAAATGTCATTTCAAAATGAGCCAAAAATCTCAAGTGCCACGTTATCCCCATTCCGTCAAAACTGGCCGAACTACGCGGGTCTGATTCTCACCGAATGTTAGATACGTAGGCAAATCTCATCGGTTCCGGCCCCAATTTTCCAAAAAATCCAAACAAAAAAAAACGGATTTTAAACCCAACAAAAAATATTTTCCTTCTTTCCAAAGTCTTTCATATGTTAAATAAATAAATAAAATCAATCAAAAATCAAAATCCAAAATATGGGTTTCGTTCATTTTGAAGTATTTTTCCAAAAATTCAGAAAAACCAAAAATATTCTTTTTCTTCTTTAGTCTTTCTTTAAAGTCCCTCTTTTTAAAATTTAGAGGCAACATTCCAAATTTAAAAATATTTTCTTTCTTCTTAAATAAAAAAAAAGAAGACAAAATGAATGGAAATTCAACGAAAATATTTTCTTTTTTACTTTTGAAATTCTCAAAGTCCAAAACAAAAGAAAAAATATTTTTATAAGTCTTTCACTAAAAACAAACAATCAAAATTCAAAAAAATATGTTTTCCGTTCTTAAGAAATCTTTTTCCTAGAAATTCAAAGAAACAAATAGAAGAAAAATAATACAAATAAAAATAAAAAAATATTTTCTTGCTTCTTTAGAAGTATTTCTTTCAAACATAAAAAAAAAGAGCCAAAAATATTTTCTTTCTTTTTTTAAAGCCTTTCTTTCAAAAATTCAAAAAAAAATCAAAAAAAGTTAGCTTTATTTACTCCGTTCTCAATCTTCCCGAACTACGCAAGATCTGATTCATGCGGCATCATGATACGTAGGCAATCCCTATAGGATTCGATCATAGCCATAATTTTTTTTTTAAAAAACAAAAAAAGAGAGAGAAAAAGAAAGTGAAAAAAAAGAGAGAAAGAAAAAAGAAAAGAAAAGAAGAGTGATAAAAATAACTGAGAAAAACAAAGAGCGAAAATAACAAAAAGAGAGAGAAAATAAATTGAGATATGAAAAATAAAATAAAATTAAAAAAAGAGAAGAGAAGAGGGAGAGACAAAAATGGAAAGGGGCATTTAAAGGTCGGGATGAAACACGCAACCGTTGCAAAATATTTAGAAAACGTTTAACTGTTTAGGTGCATTTGCATCCCCAATATGTGATTTCGTAGGTGTTAAATATCTCAAACTAATCGGTTTGTTGTATATGCTCAAAGAGCAGGTTCTATTTTTAGGTGGTTGATTTTTGTGGTGGTACTTTGGCTTCACACCCTTACTTCACGAGATCTAAAGGAAGTATCGTCATGGCATCAGAAAGTCATCTACCTGTAATTGAGCCCGAAGATAGCCCTGCATCAGCTATCCCGCAGCCAGAGTCAGCAGTTGCTAAGGAAAATATAAGGCTGCGATGTCGTATCCCCGGATATAAGGCTGCAGGGAACCACCCAGTACTATCCCCGGATTCCCAGAATTGATCCTCGGGATGGGAGGAACTACCTATGTCCCTATCCCAGTAACCAACCCATTCATTCCGTTTGGGTACCCCACCCTATCGGCCAACTTCACTGGTTTGCCTTCTAAGGTTTTCCCCCAGGCACTATCTTCAGGAATATCATATACAGTGTTCACAACACCACTAACCTCTACTATGGCACAACCAACACTGCCTCGACAAAGCTTTGAACCATCAACGTTCACCTTCCAAGCACCCCAATTTCCGTTGGACACCGCTTAGTTTACCCCAAATTCCTATCCTCAGCACCCATAATTTGAATCTCCCATAGAACATGAGAGAGCCGTGAGGAATCCTGAACAAGAAGAGATAGTATGAAAGATGAAAAGAATCGAACAAAGCCTCAAGAATATGCAGGGCCTGAGTGGCCAAAAGAGCGTTTCATATGATGATCTATGCATATTCCCTCACGTGCATTTACCCGTTGGCTTTAGAACGCCAAAGTTTGAAAAATATGATGGGCACGGAGACCCGATAGCTTACTTGAAGCGATATTGTAACCAGCTGAGGGGTGCGGGTGGAAAAGAAGAGTTGCTAATGGCATATTTCGGAGAAAGCCTCACCAGAATCGCTTATGAGTGGTATATGGACCAAGAAATTACCCATTGGCATGTGTGGGACGATTTGGCTCGAGACTTTGTCCGCCAGTTCCAGTTTAATGTGGACATCGCTCCCGACAACAACTCTCTGTCCAATTTGAAAAAGAAAACCGCGGAAATCTTTCGTGAGTATGCTGTCAAATGGCGTGCGCAAGCTGCCAGGGTAAAGCCTCCAATGGACAAAGCAGAAATGGTTACGGTTTTCCTACAGGCCCAAGAGGCGGACTATTTCCAGAACATGATGTCTGATATGGGTAGACTGTTCGCCGAAGCTATCAAAATTGGGGAAATGGTCGAAAATGGTTTGAAAACGGGCCGAATCTTTAGTCAAACTTCTTTTAG
Source organism: Nicotiana knightiana (assembly GCA_005239525.1). Lineage (NCBI taxonomy): Eukaryota > Viridiplantae > Streptophyta > Magnoliopsida > Solanales > Solanaceae > Nicotiana > Nicotiana knightiana. Next base: position 19,098 of record ML405243.1, on the reverse strand, counting down.
GGCTGCATCACAGGGCGTTCAGAATTGTTAGGGGGTTTGATGAACAGAAAGGGGACAGAAGAGGGAGCCATGATGGCTTCGAGCTCGAAGGAGGCCCGCAGGGCTTTCAACCAATCATATATGCTTCCTAAGGTCCCACAACACTATTATCCTTATCAAGATGATGCTTCTTATGCCGTGGTACCGCCTCCCTATGCAATGATGAAGCACAATCTTACACGCAACCACAATATTATACACAAAATCGAGCTCCACCTCCCAGAAATGTCCATCCCTACCAAGCTCCATATAATCCCCAACCAAATGTTCCCCAATACAATCCTCGCGCAACAGAGACCTCCAGAAGGAATCAGTTCACCCCAATTGGTGAATCGTATTCAAGTTTGTTTCAAAAGCTAATCAGGCTAGGTTTGCTACACAACCAGTGGCCCCAAACCGGCCGAACCCCGAGTCCCCCTCACACCGAACTGATGCTAGATGTGAATACCACTCAGGAGCATTGGGGCATGACACTGAAGATTGTTGGAATCTTAAAAGAGCAGTGGAAGACCTCATCGAGGTCCAAGCAATAGTGCTTAGGGATAAAAATGACCCTAATATGATGAACAATCCCCCGCCTTCTCACACTGGGCCAGTAGTCGGAATGATTTGTGAAGATGAAGAATTTGATTCGGCATTGAAGGAAATTACAGCCATTGCCAAGACAGGAGAAAATCCAAAAAAACGGTCGCTAAGCCTGAAAGTTCCCCCATCAGATGGGTGTTTCAGTAACCGGTCTTGCTATCCTTTCTGCGTCCGGATTAAGGGTGTGATCCGGATGTTTTACTTTATTGTCTTACTTTCTGATGTAAACCCTTCTATCTTTCAATTTTAAAAAAAAATCATCAAAAATCAAATGGAATTAATATTTCATTTTTTCAGGAATGTCTCTTTTCCTAATCTTGTCTCTTTTCTTACTCTACTTTCAGTTATGTTAAATGCAGATTTCAATAACATGACATGCTTGCAGACTTCATGCCTAGATCCTGAGACGCTGTCAGACTTTGAAATAATGAATCAAGAATCAAAATGCAATGAAGATAGGTTTAAGGAAATAAAACAAAGACTCGGAAAAGCTAAAGGAAAATTGTCTCCATATTGGAAAGATCCATACATGGTAACAGGTGTATTGCCAAAGAGAGCGTTGTACCTGGGAAACATCAAAAGAAATGTCCCTGAAACAATTGTCCATGCAGGTGCAGTCAAAGGTACTATGTTTGATCCTCTATATAACATTAATGCTCCAATCGGGATGACGAAAGCTTTATTTCTCGCTATCCAAAGGAAATTGGTTTAGATTGGAAAGGTCCATACATTGCATCAAGAGTACTACCAAAAGAGTGCGTTTGTACTTGGGGTACATCGAAGAAAATGTCCCTGAAACAACTGTCAACATAGGTGCAATCAAAAGGTACTATGTTTGATCCTCCATATAGTATTAAGTGTTCTCCAATTAGGATGACAAAAGCTTTCATTCTCGCTATCCAAACACATTAACCCTTTTGTAAACCCTTTTGAGCCGGTTACTCTTCTTTGATTACCCTCTTTGGAACTTGAAAGTGTTATTGAAAAAAACAAAGGAAAAGAAAAGAAATGAAAAAAGAAAAAGAAAAAAAGAACAACAAAAAAGAGACAAAAATAAAATGGAACGAAAAAAGGAGAACAAGGAAAGGAAAAGAAAGAGAAAACAAAACAAAACAGAGAAAAAGAAATTAACAAAAACAAAAGTTCCTTGAACTACGTTCAACTTGATTCCGAAAGGATACCTAGGCACCTCTCTTTGGGTTCAGTCACACCAAAATAAAAATTCAAATTCCCCCAAAAGTGAAACAGGGGCAAAAGTTATAATGGTTCGGCGATGGTTTCGCTTGAAAGATTCTAAAGTTGTAATTCAATCCAAATTCTTTTTACCCCAAATCCTTTTCAAGTCCTTCCGATCAATCGGTAAAGATGTCCAAAATTGGAGGATACAGTTACTTGGATCTGATACAACCAAATGAGAGAAATAAAATGAGAGAGTCTTATTAGTGAAAATCCACACGAGCACCGTGAGGTGATGGTAAGCAGAGAAACTGAAAATGAGAGAGTCTTGTTAGTGAAAACTCGCAAAGAGCACTATAAGGCGACAGTGAGAAGAGAAATGAGAGAGGTTAGCTGGTGAAAACCCACAAAGGGCACCACTGATCGAAAAAGAGGACCATCAGTCACTATATTGACACAATCCTGGGCAAGGTTTCTCGGTTTTGATGCATAAGTTGTGATGAATTTCTGAGAGACGGGCGGTGTACATGGATCAGGAATCCAGTTCAAAAGGCATGTCATGTTCATTGAATTTCGCATGTACTCCAGATAAGTCCGTCTTTCCTTTACCCGAAAGGGATACCTCTTGTTTAAATTCATTGTCCATTCCATTGTTTTTTCTTTCAATCCCTTTCGGTCTAACTCTATTCCGAAATTGAGACAAAGAAAGGATGGCAAGACTGATTTACAGGTTTCTCATTTGATACGAGCTAGTATACAAAAGGCACCCAGCCTCGTCAGGGGACACCAAGTCGACCTCGACTGGACATGGCGGCCGATGCTTCAAAATCAGAACTCTTGGAAGGAGAAAATCAAATTGAAGTACTTATAAAGGTAAATGAAGTTGAAAAGGTTGAGTTCCCACGTAGCTAACCGTCTCGGAAAGGTTTGAAAAGCCAAGATGCCCCAAATGCTCTGAAATTAAAGATTGGAAGAAAGGATCCAAAAATGAAACGCCTACGAAGGAAAAATAAAGTTGGAAAACGTTAAGTCTCATGCGACTAGCCGTTGCAGCAAAGTTTGAGGAGCCAACTGGAAAAAAAAAGAAAAGGGTCAGAAGTGAAAGACTTACAAAGGCAAAATAAAGTTGAAAAGGTTGAGTCTCACGCAATCAACCATCATGGAAAAATATGAAAAAGCCAAGATCTCCAGGATTAGAAATGAAACCAATCCTCAGTAAGCTAACAAACAATTGAGATTTTCATCAAAAGACGGGTCGAGATCAAGTGAGCAAAATAATCAAGGCCACAAAACCAATCACCGTTTCAAACTGAAAAATTGTTCTTGGTTTGAAAAACAGGAAACATGTGCAATCCAAAACCAACCTTGCAAGAGGCGGGTGCAACCAAAAAGAAGTTGCGCAAGGGCTAGAAACAACTTCGCAACAACAACTCCAAAAAGTGAAGTCTCTTCCAAAATTCTTTCCCGCATTTACTCATTCTCTGAAAATAATTATTAAGAAAAAAAAGAAGAAATGATGTTGAAATTGATTCAAAACCATGGTAGTATAGGGTCTCCAATCCCTAGCTTCGTTTTTCCAACGTTGGGTCACCACTCCCTAGTTGATGCCAACATAGGGTCTCTACTCCCTAATTGATGCCAGCATAACCTGATGCCAACATAGGGTCTCCAATCCCTAGTTGATGCCAACATAGGGTCTCCATTCCCTAGTTGATGCCAGCATAACCTGATGCCAACATAGGGTCTCCAATCCCTAGTTGATGCCAACATAGGGTCTCCATTCCCTAGTTGATGCCAGCATAACCTGATGCCAACATAGGGTCTCCACTCCCTAGTTGATGCAAATATAGGGTCTACACTCCCTAGTTGATGCCAGCATAACCTGATACCAACATAGGGTCTCCATTCCTTAGTTGATGACAACATAGGGTCTCAACTCCCTAATTGATGCCAACATAACCTGATGCCAGCATAACCTGATGACTTTCCAACATAGGGTCTCACTCCCTAGTTGATGCCAACATAACCTGATGACTTTCCAACATAGGGTCCCACTCCCTAGTTGATGCCAACATAACCTGATGACTTTCCAACACAGGGGCTCACTCCCTAGTTGATACCAACATAATCTGATGACTTTATAACATAGAGTCTCACTCCCTAGTTGATGCCAGCATAAACTGATGACTTTTCCAACATAGGGCCCCACTCTCTAGTTGATGCCACCATAACCTGATGACTTTCTAACATAGGGCCCCACTCCCTAGTTGATGTAAGCATAACCTGATGACTTTCCAGCATAGGATCCCACTCCCTAGTTGATGCCAATATAGGGTCTCCACTCCCTAGTTGATAATAGCATAACCTGATGCCAACATAGGGTCTCCACTACCTAGTTGATGTCAAGATAGAGTTTCCATTCCCTAGTTGATGCCAGCATAACCTGATGCTAGCATAAACAGATGCCAACATAGGGTCTCGACTCCCTAGTTGATGATTTTCCAACATAGGGCCTCACTCCCTAGTTGATGCCAGCCTAACCTGATGACTTTCCAACATAAGGCGTCACTCCCTAGTTGATGCCAACATAACCTAATGACTTTCCAACATAGGGCCTCACTCCCTAGTTGATGCCAACATAACCTGATGACTTTCCAACATAGGGTCCCACTCCCTAGTTGATGCCATCATAACCTGATGACTTTCCAACATAGGGTCCCATTCCCTAGTTGATGCCAGCATAACCTGATGACTTTCCAACATAGGGTCCCACTCCCTAGTTGATGCCAACATAACCTGATGACTTTCCAACATAGGGCCCCACTCCCTAGTTGATGCCAACATAACCTGATGACTTTCCAACATAGGGCCCCACTCCCTAGTTGATGCCAGCATAACCCGACGACAACATAACCTGATGCCAACATAGGGTCACCACTCCCTAGTTGATGCCAACTTAGGGTCTTCACTCCCTAGTTGATGCCAGCATAACCTGATGCCAACATAGGGTCTCAACTCCCTAGTTGATGCCAACATAGGGTCTCCACTCCCTAGTTGATGCCAACATAGGGTCTCCTCTCCCTCGTTGATGCCGGCATAACCTGAAACATAGGGTCTCCACTCCCTAGTTGATGCCAGCATAACCTGATGCCAATATAGAGTCTCCACTCCCTAGTTGATGACTTTCCAACATAGGGTCTTCAATCCCTAGTTGATTTTAATTTAGACATAGGGTCCCCACTCCCTAGTCTATGTTTCCTCCGGGTACACCACTCCCGCCCTTTTATTGCTTTCAATAATGAAGTAGTATAGAGTTTTGTTGCAAATAACTCATGAAATTTTCCTAGTGAAAACTGGGGCAGAAAAATTTCGTTCGTTTATTTTGGTGCTTGAGCAGGTTATATCTCGAGGCACAGGTTTCGAGATGACCAAAAGAAGATGTCTTGATCCAAAGAAAAGAAAAGAAAAGCAAAAAGTTGAATCCAAAGGGGCGGAGAAAAAATATGGATTGTTCAATACATGACTGAAATCCACAAGCTCTGCATGTCCCGCCTTGATCCGAAAAACTGGAGAAGAATGAGCTAGCACCTGCAGCTAACAAGCATCAAGATTCAAATCAAAAGTCTGAATGAAGAATCTTTCAAGACTCAAGATCAAGATTCAGAAGACTAATAAATAAGAATCTTGTAACTCATAACTGATAGGCTTGTTTAGTTCTTTTACATTTTTGATTTTGATGTAATAACGGGACCGCGGACAGGAGCCTCGACGGAACCTCGCTCGATTCTCGAACTCATTACTCCATCATTCTTCTTGAACTACACGCGACCCGATTCCCTTATAACGCGGGATATGTAGGCTGTCCAAAACCAGGACTCGGTTGCATCCTTTCCGTTGTTTATTTTCCCTTTTGAATAAAGGTTTAGTCAAAAATTAGTTACATGGCTCACCTTTTCTTTGCCTGAAAACTCTTCATATTTCCAAGCAAAGAGGGACATGCTGTGAGCACCTAATTTTTGACCAAAATCAAAATTTTCACCACTTTTTAGTATGTAAATACTATTTGAGTTTAATCTACATATTTGTACCTTTATTTCATTTTTAGTAGATTTTAAGAAAATTAAAAATCACAAAAATTATATGTTCTTGATTTTAAATATTTAGCTAGTATTTTTTTATTATTTTGCTAATGAGTCATTTTCATGTGGCAAGATTCCTCCTTATCTCCTCATAACAAACTCACATGCACCTTCCAAACACCTCACCCATTCTTATCCTTTCTCCCCAAGAAATACCCACATAATACTTGTACTATTTAATACCTAGATAGACACACAAAAAGAAAGAGAAGACCTAATTTTAATACCCATTCTTCTTTTCCCAAAAGAAAAGGACCTAACAAAAAGAACACAAAAAAGGGAGCCGCCGCCGGACCTCCTCACCAAAAACCTTCATTGTCCACACCTTCACCAGAGAACCGGCCATCCCCCATTTTCGGTGAGTTCTCATCCTCTCAAACTTGAGAGACGCATAGCCGCCCCCATCCTCTGTAGTTAGCTTTTCCATGACTGCCGCCATCGAGGTGATGACTGGCGACGTTCATGACTGCTTCACCACCATTATTTCCGTTTTCTCCACCTCTAACCTGTAGATCTAGTCGAAATCCAAGTTTCGGCGATTCCTAGTCCCTCGAGACACTACTCGATTTGTTCGTTGTTGTTGATGTTCGCCGTCGATCTGTCTCTCTCTTTTCTCCTTTAAGACGGTGCTCGCCGTGGCAGTAGCATCATTGTACGGTGACCTTATTTGCTGGGCCGAAAAATATGTCCCAGAATTTGTGTGCATTCATTAAATTATCGTTATTATGTACATGTCCGCGTGACATAATTGTGATTTCCATCATTAAAACCAAAGTATGTGTTCACACAACTTTGGCCAAAACAATATTAATAATAATAAAATATTATTAATTGTGTACACGTTCATGTGACACGAGTACGTTTTTAAAATGAATACTCGTAGAAATGCTTTTAGGAGCGGATTTTAAACTACTATCGTGATTGCGTACATGTTCGCGTGACGTGATCCCGATATCAAATAAATCCAAGGTACGCATTCGCGCTGCTTTGACTATTTTTCTTAACGAAACCAAATGTCGTAAATTGTGTATACATATGCGTGACATGATTTTTGACATACCAAACTAAACGGGTATACGTACCCGTAAATCGCATTAAGGTAATCCTTTAAACAAATCAAGTGATTAATAGCGGTAAAAGGATAAATACACATATGTCTTAAAATGAGTAATTAGATAAAATAAGCCAAGTATGAATCATTAAGAGACCGTGCTAGAACCACGGAATTCGGGAGTGCCTAACACCTTCTCCCGGGTTAACAGAATTCCTTACCTAGTTTTTCTGTTTTCGTAGACTCTAAACGAAGTCAAATTTTTCTCGATTTGGGTTTTAAAATAAACCGGTGACTTGGGAAACTATAAGTTATTTCAAGTGGCGACTTTGAAATAAATAAATAATCCCATTTCGATTAATGTCACTTAAATTGGAAAAACTCCCGCTATCCCCGTTTCGAAAAAAAGGAGGTGTGACACACTCTCATTACATCGCACGGCATCACCCTTCATGATTTACACTCACATAACGTGGAACGACATCACCCTTCGTGCTTTTACTCTCAATAATATGGCACGACATCACAGTCGTGCTTTACACTCTCTATCAAATGATAATGTACAAATAATTACACGACATCACACTTCGTGCTTTACACTCTTCCTTACCAAGCATATGTATATCAATGACAAACAAGATAGGAAGCATAAATAACATCAAGGGGAGTGTTTTTAACGGATATTCCAAAAAAATCCCAATCACAACTTTCCAAGCCAACAATGGTTAAGTAAACCCTCAAGAACTGCCAAATGATGCAAGCCAAGCGATACTCTAAAAATGCTATCATGCGCGTAGTGACCTCCAAACAGATAAAAACCCAATTCATATGGTGAAATTGCCTCAAAAATTGCCCAATTCCGAGCTCCCCAACTCAAAATATGTTAAATGAACAAAACCCTCATTTAACATTGTTCTGCCTCATTTCTTGTGCCAAATGATCTCAAAACTCGCTTTTGATGCCTCCAATGGATTTTATGTAAAATTCTAGTCAAGTTAGGCTCTTGAATCACTTCATTTGACCTTGTATTGAAGGAGATATGTTGATTTCAATATTTGAAAATAGTGCAGATTTTTAAATACGAAATCGGTGGCAATTTCGTAATTAATCTGAAAAATCTGGCAACCCGATTCTTAATAAAATGACCATAAACTCCTCATACGATACGATGTCCAAATTCGACGATTCTTTTTGCTATGGCTCCGTAATTACGATACTGATCTAATAGTTCAATAAAAATAGAAATTGGAGCTCATTTTCTTAATGTAGTACCATTTATGCTTGAAGAAACAACGTCGAAACATAAAATAAAAAAAAAGAGCGCAACACAACCTAAACCTATTTGAAACTCACTTGAACCCCTCAGTACCACGTCCAAACATACCAACAAGTCCTGTAACATAACACAGACTTACTCGAGGCCTCAAAACACACATAACAACATCGAAACAACGAATCACACCTCAATCCAAAAATCAATGAACTTGAAACTTCAAACTTCCATAACTGATGCCGAAACCCATCAAATCACGTCCGATTGACCTCAAATTTTGCTCACAAGTTACATTTGACATTACGAGCCTGCTCCAACTTCCAGAATTAAAATCCGACCCCGATATCAAAAAGTCCACTATCGGTCAAACTTTCCAAAAAATCCAACTTTCACCATTTCGAGTCAAATTCAACTACGGACCTCCAAATCAAAATCTGGACACGCTCCTAAGTCTAATATCACCCAACGGAGCTAACAGAACCATCAAAATTCTAATCCGAGGTTAAATACTAAAATGTCAAACTCGGTCAACTCTTTCAAATTTAAAGCTCCCTAGTTGAGAATCATTCTTCCAAATCAGTCCCGAATAACCTGAAAACCAAAACCGACGATTCACATAAGTCAAAATACATCATACAGAGCTACTCACGCACGTAAACTATCAAGCGAAGTGTAAATGCTCAAAACAACCAGTCGGATCGTTACAATTTTGGTCTATCAATGTTGTATTCGTGCTATAAAATAGGCTCTCCTTTTTCTAAATGGATTTTGATAATATAATACATTTTCAAATTAAATTAGTAATAGGACATTATAATACGTTTTCAAATTAAATTAGTAATAGAATTTTTTAACGTGCATGTGCTTGAAAGTAATTATACTAACATGATTCATAACGTCTAGTATTATGTCCTAAAACTAACAGGATTATAAGGTAATGTCTAGAACTCCGGCTATGTCCTTTTATTCTGAGTTATTATGCTTAATATTATAAGGTTATATTTGTAAACCGACATTGTATTTATACTTTTATAATAATATAGATAGACTTAAAGTCATGCACAAATACATGCGTTGCGACCCAAATAGTTATGTGAAACTTTGTTATTGCCCTGGTAAGTTTTTAAATTAAACACCAATATAATTTTCTACAGCATCATTCAATGTGTTGTGTGTATGTTGTTGATTTTGTAAGATCCCTAATTATTATACCCAATAAAAAGATAGCGAAAAAAAAACTAATCGTAATAAATGAATAATAACGTAAAATTATATTAGACGTAGTTGCATTTCTATGTTTTCTTCAGTTTTATAATTAAGTTTCTATTGAAGTTAAACATTTTTATGGAAGAAATATCTTAAGGCTATTTTGGTAAACCAACATTATATTCATGCTTTTATAATTATATATATATATATATATATATATATATTAGTTTTTGGGTACGTGCTCTGCACATGTATTCCATACCAATCAATGCAAACTTTTTAAAATATACAAATAATATTAAAATCTGAGTGCGATGAGTTACATTAAATTTGAAGTGGAAATACAAGTTTAAATTGATAAATCGCGAACCTATTCGAGCAACTTAATTGCTGAATGTAAGAGATTATATTAGATTATGTTTGAACAACTAAATTTAGTTAATATATATATAAAGAGTGAGAGAGTTTACACATGCATGAGCTATGTTGGCTATAATTGCAAGTACTTAAAAGCCTAAAAGTTTCTGTCTTGTCTTAAAAAAATTATAGCCTTCTTTCTTTTACAGAAGCATAAATGTAGAAATTGTACAAAATTAGATCAATACATGTCTCCCTTAGGATGACTTAATATATCATTGTTTATTTTATGGTGTAAAGCTATAAAAAGTAGTAGTTATTTGTAATAGAGATACTTAATAGTTACTAACATAAATTGACACTATAATCGCAGATAAATCATTAACTATTTTGTATATAAATTCTTGAAAAAAAAGAAGGCAACAAAATAATGCTTCTAAACTTTCAAAGTCAACCTCTCAAACAAAATTATACCACCTACAAGTATTATTTTATTTATAACTAATAAATTTTAATCAATTGGTTGATTCTTCAATAATTTTTGTCTGGATCTTCATGAGAACAATTCTTTTTACCTTTATATTGCTTATTAAAATTTTAAGTTTATAACTCATCATAATAGTAAGACAGAACGACAGTATTAAAATAAGTACCATCTATAAATTTAAAAGTTCAATGTCTAAAAATGAAGTTTAAAAATGAAAATGAAAAAATAAAGCTTGAAAAATCAAAAGTCTTTGGAAGATTACATACTCCAAATAAATTACATGCACCGATAAATGATAATATGAAAGATTATTGAATAAATGTGAATTCACAAAGTTTGATAAATTTTTTTTATTTTTTTTTTGGTAATTAATGTGAATATTACCATAACAACCAAACAATTTTTACAACCTACGAGCCTCTACTGTCTGAATGGATCCGACTCTACATCTCCATAGGAAAAAAAAAAAGAAACCATCACCTATAGTTACATAGCTTCTGAATCCACAACTTGCTTTTCCTAGCTCTCTTTTTCCTATACAATATCTCCAATCTGTCTACAATCTCTTTCCTAATTTGTTCATATACAAGGTCTATATTTATATTTACTTACCTAAAGATTTTTCACTTTCTTGCTTGCTAATTCATTAAATACTCTTACATACACCATCTTAATGGGTCCCACTTTAAACTAATCTAATTTAATTATTTCTTTTCTTCATTGCAATATATATATATTTACCTCTTTGTACATTGATTTTTTGTTGAAATAGGATTTGATTTAAGGGCAAAATTGTCACTCGGCCTTTAATAGGTAAATCTGTAAATTAACTTTAACATAAAGTGCTCATACTTATAATATAATATGATATATACTATATTAAAAGTACGTTTGCGAAATATCGTTCGCCTTTTTTACCCATTAAATATGAAGTTCATACTAGATAAAATGGTCATTTTAAATATTTTCTTAATATTTAGGAACTAGAAATTCGTTGAGATTTGGTTATTAAATATTTCCTTCTTTAAATCTAGATACATAAAATTTAGGATTTTAAAATTGATTAAAATTTTACCTTAGAATAAATATAAAAAGTCAATTAATATTTACCTTAAATAAACGTTACTATAAAATTTGTAGACTTGAAGTATAGTTGATGTTTAGGACTAAGGATTGCTTCATGTAGATGTTTCTGTCTTGGAAAAAATCATCGTCTAATTATTATTTTTTAATATTTAGGGCATTAAATTTACTAAAACTTTGACTCTTAAGTCTTTTTTTATTTGAACTATATAGAAAATCAAAATATTTAGGAGTAAATTAATTTTCACAAGAATCATAACTTTAGAAATTATTATCTCACCCATACCAATAATCTACGTGACATTAGAAATGTTCCACTTCAAGATACCAAGAGATAAAAATCTTAAAGTAAATTGTACAAAAATCATACGCATAAGCTAACAACTATTTTCAGGACGATAAAACTTTATAGATTTAAGATTGGTAATGTAGAAGTGCTAGCTATTTCACACTTCTTTTTTAAGAAAATGTTAATAAAATACTTTCCAATAGTGTTGTGATAGAGTTTCGTATCTTCCCGTTATTGTCACGACGCAAATTCCCAACTTCAGGGATCGTGACGGCGCCTAACACCACATTTGCTAGGCAAACCAATGTTAGAACTCGAATAATTTATTTCCTTAATTTATTACTTAAGCACAAATAAATAACTTCCAAAGGAACTTTATTAGAATAATTCCCAACAACAATAAAATAAAATAATAATACTAACCATTTAAATAAAACGGATCACGAACTAATTTTGCAAACAACTCTAAGACTACCCCAGGGTCTGGTGTCACAATCCACGAACTACTAAAGAATACTACAAATAATGGTCGAAAGAAATGGTGTAACTGTTCTGAACATACTAAAACAGTTTTATAAAAATAGGAGAAGGCTCTCGGGATCTGCGAACGCCGACAGATATACCTCGTGTCTCCGAATAAATAGATGGCTGCTCTAAAAATCTCTACTGCTGGCTAGTACCTGGATCTGCACAAAAGAGTGCAGAGTGTAGTATCAGTACAACCGACCACATGTACTGAGTAACTGCCTAGCCTAACCTCGGCGAAGTAGTAACGAGGCTAAGGCGGGGCTTTAACAATAAACCTGTGATATTAATATATATACGATAATACAATAAAATAATTCTACACGAACAAAAAAAAATATCTGAGACAATAATTGTAAAACATGAAGGAAATCTAAACAAATCAATTCAAATACTGCAACAATAATAACGTAACACAACCGCCTCTTTTAGGCCTCAACTATAACCAATCATCAATAATTTCCAAGTTTTCAAACTTTAACTTTGAATAAAAGTAGTGCCAAAACATGAAAATAGTAATATAAAATAGAAAGTTCAAATCTTTATTTTTCAAGAAAACAAAACAGTAAAATAAACATTTAGCTTTTCAAATCTTTATTCTTATTGAANTATTGCTCCTCCCTAAATTTATCACCCTTATTGCTCCTGTTGCGGCGTGCAACCCGATCCCACATGTCCACCCTTAACACTCCTTGTTGCAGCGTGCAACCCGCTCCCACCAGACATATCATATCAATTTATTCATAAAAAATTTCACAATTCAGGCCAAGCCTTTCACAATACTATTATTTCCACAATTTCAAACAGAAAATCATATAGCTCGTAAGCTTTAACCAATATCATTTCACAATAAAACCAACCAGAATATAAGTAAACACCGTAACATTGTCAATCCAGCTCAGTCTTTATATACTATGATAAACTCAAGAGAACAACCAACATTTTTAACACACTTACAACACCAATTGGAAATAACTCAATGAAATCCAATAATCACATGAACCTCAACAATTACGAAACAGTTAGACTGCATTTCTCACAACTTCCTCAATATTATCAAAATGAAACCAACAGAAATTTAAATATATATATATATATATATATATATATATATAATTCGTAAAAATAATACAAAACCTCTCAACCGTTATACACATCACAAGGAAACCAACTCCAACAACCAAAACTCTTTCCAAATAATCACAATAATAGCTAACAACAGATCAACAAGGTCAAATAGTCATAGAAGCAATAATGAACATATAACAATTAGGACAATAATCAACTGCNTCAACAAGGCCAAATAGTCATAGAAGCAATAATGAACATATAACAATTAGGACAATAATCAATTGCGTTGAGAACGGGAAGGGGAATCATGTTTAATAATTAATTTGGGTGGTGCATAGATACTCGTCACCACACCTATACACCACGCCCATGCATTTCACATAGCAAACAAGTGGGGAGTCCTATTCCCTCGAGCCAAAGTTAGACCAAACACTTACCTCAATTCCGCAGGCCACTCACTGTTCAATTATCGCTTTTCCTTTTGGATTCACCTCTAAATTGCTCGAATCTAATCACAATTAACTTAATATCATTAATTAATGCTAAAGGAACTAACTTTATTGAAGAATAGAATTTTTCCTAAGTTTTCTAAAAAAAGTCAAAACCCGACCCCGGGCCCGCTTGGTCTAAACTCGGGGTTCGGACCAAATTACGTTTACCCATTCACCCAAATATGCTAATAGTTTTAAAATCCGACCTTAATTTGATATAAAAATTCAATTTTTACAAAACTCTCTAATTCTACCCAAATCCTAGATTTTTACCATGAAAATTCTTTGTTTTTGCTTTAAAAGTGATGCAAAATAGTAAGGAATTGAAAGAACAAGGTTTGGAATTGATTACCTATGAATTGGGGATGAAGATTGTTGAAGAAAAGTCATTTTTAGTGATGGAACTTCGAAAATTTGGAGAAGAAAGTGTTCTTCCCGTTCTTTAACAGGTATTTATATTAGCTGGGTTGGGCAACTGTGCGATCGCGGATAAAGAGGTACGATCGCACAGTGTAAGGGAAATTTGTGTAGTGCATTCGCATGGGGAGGGGTGCGATCGCACAGGGTATTGACCTCCCCTCCCCCAGGCCTGGTTTACTCAGTGCGTTTGCACTGTAGGATGTGCGATCGCACAGATTGGCCAGGTTGTGCTCCGCGATCGCAAGCACTAACCTGTGTTTGCATAAGGTACCAAACAGGCCTCAAATTTTACTCTGTGCAATCGCGGACTTTCCTATGCGATCGCACAGGTCAAAATACCTGGACACCAGAACTGAAAAAAAACCAGCAGTTATTTTTAAGTGTAAAACACCCCGTGGCCTATTCGAAACTCACCCGAGCCCTCGGGGGTCTAAACAAATCATGCACGCAAGTCTAATAACATCACACTGACTTGCTCGTGCGATAAAATCATGAAAATAACATGTAAATCTATGAATTAAACCTCAAAACTCACTATTTTCATAAAAAACTTTAAAGTTCATAATTTCTCAACCGGATGTCCGAATCCGGTCAAACGAACTCCGTTTTTCACCAAATTTCACAGTTAAACTCTAAATATCATAACAAAGCTGTACTGGGTTCCGGAACAAAAATACGGACTCGATACCAATGATTTTTAGCATTATTTCATTTCTTTAATTCATGAACATTTCAGCAAAACAATTTCTTTCAAAAATTGATTTCTAAGGCTTGGGACCTCGGAATTCATTTTCGGGCATACGCCCGAGTCCCATATTTTATTGCGGACCTCCCGGGATCGTTGGAACACAGATCCAGGTCCGTTTACTCAAAATGTTGACCAAAGTCAACTTTTATCAAATTTAAATTCTAAAAATAACTATTTCTCATATTTTCACACAAAAGCTTTCCGATTTCACGCCTGGACTGCGCACGCAAATCGAGGTATTTAATTTCAGTCTTTTTATGGTTATTTAGCATGGAACAGAGTCTAATTTTATAAAATGACCCCTTGGGTCATCACAATCTCCACCTCTAAAACACACGTTCGTCCTCGAACGGACACAGAAAATTACCTGAAGTGGCGAGCAAGTGTAGGTATCTACTCTGCATGTCTGACTCAGACTTCCAAGTAGCTGCCTCAACGGGCTGGCCTCTCCACTGCACTCGAGCTGAAGGAAAACTCTTAGATCTCAATTGGCGAACCTGCCGGTCCAAAATAGCTACCGGCTCCTCCTCATAAGTCAAGTCTTTGTCCAACTGGACAGAGCTGAAATCTAAAACGTGGGACGGGTCACCATGATATTTCCTGAGCATAGACACGTGGAATACCGAATGAACTGAGGATAAACCTGGAGGCAATGCAAGTTTGTAAGCTACCTCCCCCACCTTATCAAGAATTTCAACCAGCCCGATATACCTAGGGCTCAACTTACCCTTCTTCCCAAATCTCATAACACCCTTCATGGATGACCCACGAAGCAATACTCGATCTCCAATCATGAATGCCACATCACGGACCTTTTGATCGACATAACTCTTTTGCCTAGACTGAGCTGCACCGAAATCTCTCCAGAATAATATTAACCTTATCTAAGGCCTCCTGAACTAAGTCTGTAATCAATAAACGAGCCTCTCCCGGCTCAAACCATCCAACTGGATATCTACACCGTCTACCATATAATGCCTCATAAGGAGCCATCTGAATGCTCGACTGATAACTATTATTATAAGCAAACTCCGCTAACGACAAGAACTGATCCCACGAACCTCCAAAGTCAATAACACAAGCGCGAAGCATATCCTCCAATATCTGAATGGTACGATCGGACTGCCCATCAGTTTGAGGGTGAAATGCTGCACTCAGCTCTACTCAGGTGCCCAACTCATGCTGAACTGATCTCCAAAAGTGCGAAGTAAACTACGTACCCCGATCAGAAATGATAGACACAAGAGCACCATGAAGGCAAACAATCACCCGGATATATAACTCAGCCAATCGCTCTGAAGTATAAGTACTTGCCACAGGAATGAAATGCGCTGATTTAGTTAGCCTATCCACAATAACCCAAACTGCGTCAAATTTCCTCTGAGTCTGTGGGAGCCCAACAACGAAGTCCATAGTGATACGCTCCCACTTCCACTCAGGAATCTCTATCTGCCGTAGCAAACCACCAGGTCTCTTATATTCATACTTTACCTGCTGAAAATTTAAGCAACGAGCCACATACGCCACAATATCCTTTTTCATCCTTCTCCACCAATAATGCGGTCTCAAATCTTGGTACATTTTAGCTGCCCCTGGGTGAATAGAATACTAGAACTGTGAGCCTCCTCAAGGATCAACTCACGAAGGTCATCAACATTAGGCACACATAATTGACCCTGCATCCTCAAAACACCATCATCTCCAACTGTAACCTGCTTGGCATCACCGTGCCGAACTGTGTCCCTAAGGACCGGCAAATGTGGGTCATCATCATGTCGCTCCCGAATATGCTTAAATAGGGAAGAAAGAGCGACTGTACAAGCTAAAACACTGCTGGAGGAAATATCCAACCCCACGAACTGATTAGCCAACATCTGAATGTCTGAAGCTAACGGTCTCTCACCAACTAGAATATACGCAAGGCTGCCCATTCTCACTGCCTCTATTTTCTTAATGGTTATTCATAGCTAATTACGGAATTATCAAACAGTTTCACGTTAGCAATAATCTCCTTTCAAACCTTCACAATATTGATAACGAGATGCAATTCATGAAGACCTCATAATTATATACCCGACTTAACGTGTCTCATTTAACGCCACACGGGCGACACATACCTCGTAGGTCAACGCTCAATAATTATAACACGAATTTGGTAAACTATGCACAGTTAACTAATTAATTTATTTCCTTATTTATTAAGATTATTGTCATTTTTTGTTTATTTTTTATTTTACATAAATTTTTGAATCAGCCTAACATGCATGACTCCCTAGCAGTACTATAACAAAATTTTAATTCACAAGGGGGAATTTAAACACAAGAATTTCCGTCACCAGGACCTCGTCCTTACATAACTTCCACCGCGGCTCGTAGCCCGATTTAAACATCTCAAATCATATTAAAATGCGAGGATCTCGTCCTCAATTATGAATCACAAGAAACATGCGTATTGTGCCAATCGAAACATTCCATTTTCTTCCTTTAAATATTTTCCGTTAAACAAAATTACAACACGTAATGATAGACGCAGCTATCTCTATAGAATCTCTCAATACAAGTATTCGCATAAGTAGATTTTTGAGTTACGAAGCTCACCCGAGAGTAGAGCATATTAGAAGAATTTTATTAGTTATGCATAACTGTATTAAGTTCAGGAAATCATCACTTTATAATAATTAGAGATTGTTCTTGTAATGACACCATTTAATGTAACGACCTCAACCATACCATAGAAAATATATCAACAGGCTGGGTCTCCACCTCTAGGAATCTAACCTCCACTTTCGACATTCCGACTCCTTTTTCCCTAGCTGGTCATGTAGTTGAGTTGTAACTGCAATGGGGCACGTAGTCTGAGTGTTCTGATGAAATATGACTCTCCTAAGTCTAGGACAATTTCTAACACTAGCCGAAATGAAGTATCAACCTGCCCTGAGTCATCCAAAATTTTACGATCATATTTGAGTCCTTTAATGAGTCTATGGACTTGCTTTCTGGCTAGATAAACCGAAGTAGGAGTGTGACGGGCTGACTTATCGAACCTGGTAGCATGTTCTAACACCGTCATATGACCTGACGCAACCACTCAAACCTTATCCACCACACATTATGGAGGGTCCGAGAAACAAATTATTTCAAAACCATTTATGAGAACTAAGTCAAATAGTTGATGTTGCACTGGCTGGTCGTCCTCTTCGTAGGCTTGCCTCAACCACCGGCGACCAATTTCTCCTTTACCATGTTGACTCAACACCGTTGAGCTACCCCACTTATTCATGTACTCTTCGCTATTCCTTGGGGTAACTCTTATTCCTATTGATGCACAACGATCCCACAAGTAAAGCTTTATGCAGATAATATAGTCTAGAAGCTTGTCAACCACTGTACTCCCTCTGGAGCACCCCAAAATTCGCAACCGTATATGTAGATCTAAAGTTGTTTATATAACTCCTTTGGTACTGAGGTATATGGTTATTAAGGGGACAGACACACCGCAATCCTTAGCTTTATCTCTTGCAAAAATCTCAGGCCTTATACCTTTCAAGCCAAAATCGATATAACACATGATCCCACAATCTATTCCTTGACAGTGGACTTCCCCACTTGGCAGAAGCTATAGGTCACAATGTCTGATAATTCACAATGATAAACTTCACAGCTCATATAAATCAACTATGTTGCTTTCAACTATTCCCTTGTTATGCCATACTGGAGTAGCTATAAATCATTCTGGGATATGGACTAGTCCAATATGTACCGACTGAGCTAGAACCTCCGCGTCCAGATCCATTTGAAACTGTAGAATAGGTGTTGATGTTCGAGCTTTAGAATGAGCTCTGCTTCTGTCTCTTCCCCTAATCATAGCTGTCATCGGGGCTTCACCTCTTGTCCGGTTGTAGACGCTTTGCGTGTTGTCGAGATTTGTGAGAGGACAAGAATAGGCAAGTTCAATCATCAATGGTAGAATAAATTCGCACGATGGATTAGAATAAAATGGAGTTGTTTCCTAACTCAATAGCCTCCGAAAGATAAGTACAGACGTCTCCGTACTGATCCTTCAGACTCTACCAAGTTTGTTCGTGAATTGTCAGACCTAAGCAACCTAGTGCTCTGATACCAACTTGTCACGACCCAAATTCCCAACCTCAGGGA